>VONZ01004137.1:0-12580 GCA_012976165.1 Labeo catla | reverse complement strand
TAACATCAGGTGTCTTCAATAATAGTCAATCATCACTGAATTAATCACTTAATTACCTCATTAACTTTAAGACTGCTTCAGTGTTCATTTTAACACTCTTGAGTATGGACTCAAATAAACTCCCGGGAGAGTCCATTTAACACTGTGTAGACTTTGCTTTTTTTTAGTTTGCCATAGTTGTTAATTTTAGATATTCTTTACTCAAATATATAGGATAGAATCTACCCAAACAAACTGAGTACAAATTGTTACCTAATGTTACCTAGATTCTATAGGTTTCTGAGTAGATTCTGAGTAGATTCTATAGGTTGTTTTTTTACAGTGTACTGCATACCGTGCATGGCTTAACATCATATTTAAAAGATTCACATTTCCTTTTACATTCCTTTCTTTCACCATTCCAAACAAAAATATCTTACTCCACTCTTCATCCACGAATTTTATTTCCTCCCAATTCTTCCTCACGCATTGCTTTAATAATTCATGATACTCTTTCAGACCTTTACATTGTACATATAAATGCATTAAGGTCTCAACTTCCCTATCGCATACATCACATTCTCTTGCAATATTTTTGTCAATCTGATGCAAAACCTCTTTTGTATATACTGTCGCAATATAAAATCATTCTGTTGACATACTATTGAGTTGTATCTAATATTTAGATTCTTCCACAGCATTATCGGCTTTATCGCATGAAAAGATTGCTTTGACTACAAGACCCAAATTTCTCCAAACAATCCCTCATACAATATTTCCAACCATATGTTTCTTTGCTATATCTATATCTATATATATCTATCTATATATATATATTTCTTAACAATTTTAAGCCTTAATGCTTTCCTCCTCATATCCAAGTCCAACAATTTTAAGCCCCCCTCCTTATTATCTGCTATCAATACCCTTTTTGAAATCCTCACATTTTTCCCGCCCCACAAAAAATCTATTACAATGTAGTTTGCCTCTCTTAAAACCCACTCTGGCATGTCTAACGCACTCAGTGTATGAACGAATCTTGACATTAACAATATATTGATAACAGTCACTTTCCCTTTCAGTGTGAGGCTTCTTAATTTCCAATAGTTCACAGTTCGCTTTATTTTCTGCAGGATTATCGACCAAGATACATCCCTAGCCTTGCTATCTTCCATACCTATATTTACCCCCAAAACTCTAATATAATCGTTAACAATTTTAAAAGGGGTACCACAGTCAAATATTTTATTTTCCCCAAAGAACATAATTTCAGACTTTTCTACATTTATTTTTGCCCCTGCAGCTCCACCATATGTATTCATGTGTTCCATTATCCTCTTTATGTCATCCATGTCCCTCACAGTGAACGTAGTGTCATTAGCGTACTGATGAATTAAACTGACCCCATCCCCTGCAAAAATAATTGGCTTCAGCTCTTTATCCACTTTTATTAGAGTTGCCAGTGGTTCAACTGTTATACAGTATAGCAGGGCAGACAAAGGGCAACCCTGCCTTATGGACCTCTCAATTACAAAATCGTCAGTTAAGACACCATTACACTTTACCACACTATGTGCACTATTAAACAGCAACCTTATCCATGTGCTAAATCTACCACCAAAACCTAACGTTTCCAAAGTTTTCTCCAAAAATTGGTGCTCCACCTTATCAAAAGCTTTATTTAAATCTAAACTTAACAGAATGCCGCCTCCTTTTTTCATATAAAATACCACATCTCTAATTGTACTTAATATCAGCAATATCTCTTCCGGGTATACTGTAAGTGTTGGGGCAACAATACTCCCTATCACCTTTTTTAGCCTATTTGCTAGAATTTTTGCCAATACCTTATAATCAGTATTTAAGAGGCTAATTGGTCTATACTTTTCTAATCTTAATCTACTCCCTTTGTTTTTGAATAAAATACTTAACACCCCCACCACCATTGTCTTAGGCACATCCTGCTTTTCTTCCATATACTGATATAACTCTAACAATATCAGCGCCAGAGCATCCCTAAAACCTCTATAAAACTCTCCAGTTAGACCATCTGACCCTGGGCTCTTATTAGTACTTAGACTAGAGATTGCCTCATTGATTTCTTGCAAAGAGATATCATTATCACAAAAAAACCTGTCAGTATTTGATAATCTAGCACTAACTGTTCTCAGCACTTTTCCCATACTCTCCAGCCTACTTTCCTAAATAGTGTCTTATAAAAGGATTCCACAGTGTTTAATATCCCTACCAAATCACTCACTTTTTTACCTTTTTCATCTTCTAATTCAGTGATACAGTTTCTACTCTGATTTTGCTTCTCCATGCTTAAGAAGGATGTACACTTCTCCCCCTCTAAAGCATGTTTCACCCTGCTTCTTATAATAGCTCCCTTACATCTTTTTTACTTCATATTTCTTCAAATCTGCTTTAATTTTTAAATAATTTTTCAAGTCATAATTTGGATCACTGTTTATTTCCTCCAGTTCTACAGAAAGTCTCTTTTGCAAGTCCTTGTAATCCCTCTCCCTACTATTCTTTTCCTTTGCATACTTAATACTCAAAATCTTCATTTTCTGTTTTAAATTCTCCCATCTTACACATGCATTTTCAGAGTCTAAACTTTTCCTCCATTCAGATTTTATACAATCATAGATCTTTACCCTATAATTTACATCATTTAACACCCTGGGGTCGGCTAACCCGCAGGCGGGAGCACGCGCACTTTTTCCAGATGTGAGCAAAAAGAACTTGAATTGCTCCCTCAATTTTGATTAGACACATAAAAGTAATACATCACCTGAATCTGTAGAAAGTTTACTTTTATTTGTGTACGCTCAACATATTAACAAATGTTCGTGGTTTTTGTAAATAAAGTAAATATACAGCGTGTCATTTCAGTCTTCTCAGTCTCCGTGAATATCCAGTTGAAACGAGTCACTAAAATGAACTAAAACTCAGCGAATACATGACACACAAACACCAGAGATATGTCTATAGAAAGCTTGGAATGTCTACTTTTAAATTAAGTAAGTTTAATCGAAAACACATATTCTGTGTGTAAGTTATCCGTATGAAACCAATACCATGTCCTGTTTTCCCTATCTGAGCTCATTACCGCTAATTAGTTGACGCCCACGCGCGGTGGCGCTATTGTTATTACAAACATCCACGTGAAAGACGCGCGAAATGAACGCCCACATCAACTCGTAAACAAAGCGGCAACGTGTTTGTGTCGGATACTTTCGTTTTTGGAAGAAAGCGCTGAGAGGAAAAAGCCTTGTATTTACTCTGGATGAGGACGCGCTGAGAGGAACAGACTGAGCTTGTTTATCTCACAAACAGAACACGAGCGCGGCTACAGGCAGCTGACGAGAGGATCTTATACAGTGTAAGTAATGTTTCTTATTAACATTAGATAATGTGTTGTTGAGACATAAACTTGAACGCATTTACTAGTTGGACTTTTTCAAAACTATAATTCCTGACTAAAATATGTGAAATCGAGTGCAACATTTTGAAATATCATAGGCAACTTTTCAATGCATCTGTAAGGCGTCAGAAATGTTTTATATTTCATAAACAAATTGACATTAAAGTAGGGTTAATGTTTAGACGATATAAAAGTAATGTATAAGAATGCTTAGACTAGTCTTTACTGTTGAATACTCTGCAATTATCTAATCAAGCGTGTATGTGCTTAATAGTAATTTAGTTTCTCAGATGTTGTTTTTATACTGTATAATAATAAATACAAAGCATGTGTGCATATGATAGCTATAAAATCACATGGGCAATATTAGTGATCGCTAATGTAACAATATTTCTCCAGGCCTATCAACATGTGCACTGATTTATTCATTTATTTATGTTAGTAACTAGATACCTATATGAATATTTTTTGGGATAGAAATTATAGAACTAATGCTTTTATTTAGCAAGGATCATTTAAACTGCTCCTGATATTAACATGCTCACATATGTTTTTTGTTTTGCTTTAGTTGTTTGTGATCTGATACCTGCACAACAGATGAATCCTGCAAACTTTTCCTCTGAGAGCACTGTACCAACCTCAGATCTTCAACTACACTGATTTTCTATTGGTAAAACAAGTTCCTTGACTACTGATGATGAGTTTTGCAAGCACTTAAATATCAGGTATGATTTACTTGTGTTACTTGTTGAACAGAATTCAGAAAATAGTTTTCAGGAAGAACACGCCGTCTGTTCACATCTCTGTGGTTAGATCAGTGTGCTTAATAATGTGTCTTTGACCTTCATAATGTATGTTTATATTATACTGTGTTGTAAATAAAATACAGATAATCTAAAACCCCAATCTCTGAATCTTCTCTCATTGTTTCTTACCTGACAGTCACAGTCTCATTGATGGGCCATTAGGGGAGGGCCTTTTGTCTCTCAGGTGTGAATCACTAAATATTCAGTGCCCATTGTCACTCCCTCGCATATTCCCTTTCGATCACAAAAGTCTTAGAAAATTTAAATAAGTATATTGTTTTTTGTGAATGACTGAATGAGATGATTTTCACATCATTTTGTAGAAAAAACTCTAGCCTAACACATCCAGTTCTCAAAACTCTTGTGCACAAATGTTCTGAATGTGTTTCTTGGTCTTATTTGAGTGACTAAAAAAAATAGATTTTCACTAACCACGCATAAACATTGTTTTCTCAAAAACACAAACATGTACATTTATGTTGCTTACATATTATTGTAGCCCAGTTTGTGCTGATTACAGTGTAACCAGACTTTAGCCATTAATGTGTTTTTAAGATACTGAAAAAAGCACAAATGTCAGGGCATGTCAAAACTTCTCCAGGGCCCCAAAACACCCTCAGACCCCAGAGGGTTACTAAGCTTGCATTCAACACTAGACCCCCCACCACCTTTATATTGCGTTCTTTTACCCACTTGAAATTCCAGAACAGTATGATCACTGAATACTGTAAACTTATAAGCTATATTTTTAATATACTGGACTATGTTCTGCCTTACCAGGCAAAGATCAATTCTGCTTCGTTTTAGACTATTGAGCACAACAGTATTCTCTTTTGTCAGGGTTTTCCAGTCTCCAAAAATCTACCAGGTTTACTCCATTCATTAAGTTTATTAATTCATTCCTTGATGAGTCTCTTTTATAGCTCATATTATTTGCAACATCCATTCTACTGGACCAAACGTTAAAATCATCTACACAGATACAGTTATCTGTGCACAGTGTTCTTAGTTGATTAAATAAATCCGTCCTATCTTTTTCATTATTTGGTGCATGGACATTAATCAACTTGAAAACACAATTTTGGAACTCAAAATCTATAATTAGAACTCTTCCTTCATTATCGGCATAAACCTGCTTAACCTGCATTTTGTACTACATTGTTTTTAAACAAGAAAGCCACTCCACAAGCCCTACTACTGCCATGACTCACAAAAACATGATGAGGCCATTTCCTTCTCACCTCTCTCATTTTACTGCTATCCCAATTTGTTTCTTGAAAACAAAAAAATGTCTGCTTTCATCGCTGTTAAAATCTTTTCAAATTTACACGTTACCTAGATTATAGCATTCAGGGATGCAATTTTAATCATAGCAGCAGCAGGTGTGAAGTTAAAAGAAAAAAAAAAAAAACTCAGGGTGGTACGGCCGTAAGCGAGAAATGCTGCAAAGAGTTGCCTATTTAAAGGTCAGCCCCCCTGAAGGCCACTGTATTATATCAGTAGTGAAGAAAAGCCAAAAGCTTACAGCACATGGTATTCCCAGGAAGTCTCCCATCCAAGTACTTACCAGGCCCAACCCTGCTTAGCTTCCGAGATCAGACGAGATCAGGTTGCTTTTTTTTTTATTTATAGAAAAAAATCATTTACATTCACAGAGAATAAAAACTAACATTAAAACCCATAGGGAGAGTACCTTTAGATGTTTACCACTAATAAACAATATTATAAACACCTAAAAATAAGAGAATCACACATATTCTTCTTTGAACACCCATAAAATCAACCCTGATCATCTGGCATTCGCCATTTAAAATCTTGGAAGGCCTTACAGACATCATCATTAAAAACATTGTAAAAATCAACAAGCTTGTCCATATTCTTACAATAAGAGTGCAAGCATTTAAAATATTTTTCTGCTTTACATTTAAAAATGTTTTCTACCTTTGTGACTGTATTTTCTCTTTTTGCTATCACCCTCCTTTCCCACACCGCACTCTTCATAAGCATGATTAACAAATTAACAATTTTCCCATTTTTGCAGTGATTGCGTACTCCTAACATTCTTGTTTTATCCCAGTCCATTCCATTTTCAAAGTTTCCTCCTTTTAGTCTCTCAAGTAATGTTTTGCAGCTCATGTAAAAAGAGTCCAGCTCTCTGCAATATGAAAACAGGTGAGAGAAGCTTTCGTCCTCTCTTTTGCAGACTTTACACGTGGGGCTTTGCTCTCTTCCGATTTTGTGCAGAATAACATCCGTGAAGATAGCCCTGTGTCTGATTAAGAATTCAGAGTTTGCCAGTTTCGTCTCAACAAAGTTTCCTTTCATGTTGCTCCATATGTTCTCTTCTTTCAGGCCCTCGTATTTCTGTAGCCAGTAATCATTCGCATTGGGTTTCTTAAAAGCTGCATCTCTAAATATACCATAAAATCTTTTGACAGTACATTCATTAAAAATAGACAATTTTCCATCAACCATTACATACACCTCTTTTTCTCTTATACCAGGTTTACCACTTTCTATTATCTTAACCCAGTCTTTTGGTATTGCACTTTTGATAATGTCATACTGTTTCGCAATCTCTTTCTTAATGTAGTCCTCTTTCTCATCCTCCATTGCATCAATGACAAACTGAACCGGTAAAAAACCTTTTTGAAACTCGTAAAACACATCTCTCACTTTCACAATTCCCACATCACACCATTTCTTAAAAAACAATTCCTTTCCTTCATTGACAATGCTCTTATTTAAAAACAATGGTTGATTTAAAATATCATCTCTTCCTTTAGGAACATACTGCACATGTTTCAAAAACTCTCCCCAGGCACTTAAGAGTTCTTTGTAAAAGTTAGGCAGATCTTTGCACATCCAATTTTTTGTCTTCATCCATAAAATGTTCTCTCCCAGATTAAAATTCCCACATTTTCTTAAAAAGTACATCATGGTTTTTTTCCAGACCGTGTCAATATTTTCATTTAAAAATTTCTTGACCATTTTGACTCTTAAACTTTTCTTCCTCAGTGCTACGTCTAAAAGCCCCAAACCTCCCTTCTCAGCCACTCCTATAAGAGTATCATATGATATTCTCGGTGGCTTCTTTTCCCATAAAAAATCCATAAAACTTTTCTTTAGCCTTTTCTCAACCCACAGTGGCATGCATGCAACATGTAAAACATACCATAGCTTCGACACCATTAAAACATTTAATACTAAAACCTTCCCTTTCAAGCACAAGTTTCTCAGTTTCCATGAATTCAACCTTCTTTCAATGGCTCCTAAAATCTCTTCCCACATTATGTCATTTGTTTCCCTGTCATCATGTCCCATTAAAACTCCTAAAATTTTCACTTCTCTAACTTCTTGAAAAGTAAAAACATTTTTTAAAATAGTAGCTTCCCCAAATCTCATGTACACAGTTTTATCCTGGTTCACTTTCGCTCCTGATCTACTGCAGTATTCTTGAACCACTTCCATTGCCGCTTTGACACTCTTTAGATCTCTTATTATTAAAGTTGTATCATCTGCATACTGGAAGATACTATTCTCCTGCCCTCTGCCATCAATTTCTATTCCTCTTACCTCCTTATTTTTCATTATGGCAAGACCCAAAGGCTCTGCCACCAGAGAGTATAATAGGGCTGAAAGGGGGCACCCTTGTCTGACAGACCTTGTAAGTTTAAAACTCTGAGTTAAAAAGCCGTTACACTTGATTCTAGTCACTACACCTTTATATAAAATTCTTATCCACTTTATAAAATTCTCTCCAAAACCAAATATATTTAAAATCTCAAATAAAAACTGATGCTCCACCCTGTCGAAAGCCTTTTCAAAATCAAGACTTATCACATACCCTTTCATATTTTTCTCTTTTATGTAACTTATTATATCCTTAATACTGAATGTAGTGTCCGCGATGTCTTTGCCTTTAACTCCGTAAGCTTGATTTGTTTTGATAATTTTTGGCATCACCTCTTTTAATCTGTTAGCTAAAACCTTAGATAGAATTTTAAGATCGGTATTTAGCATAGTGAGAGGTCTATAATTTTTTAAGTCCATTTTATCTCCTTTCTTTTTGTATATTATCTTCATTAAGCCCATACCCATTCTTAAGTTCATTTGTCCCTTTTTAAAAATGTCGGCGTATATTTCCTTTAAGATAACAACTAAAACATCCTTGAAAACTATATAAAATTCACCCCCTAGCCCATCAATCCCTGGGCTTTTCTTCCTGTTCAACTCATCTATAGCTCTTCCTATTTCTTCCTCACTTATTTCCCTATCGCAAATTTTTTTGTCTTCCTCCTCTACTTTTGCTTCTATTATTTTGAGCATTTCCCCATCTTCGTCCCGCACGCCTTCTGTTGTAAATAATTTCTCATAATATCTTTTTATTTCCTCTAGTATCCCTTCATTATTTTTTACTTCTTCACCAATCTCATTTTTAACTATTTTTATTATTTCAGCTTTCCCCTTCTTCTTCTCTATATCAAAAAAATATTTTGTGCATTTTTCACCTTCCACAATATATTGGGCTTTACTTCTCAAGCGAGCACCCTCATATTTTTTCTCTTCTGCATCTTTGAGTTTATCTTCCAATTCTTTTATCTTAAGCATGTCTTTTTCTTTCCGATTTAGCTCTTTTTGTAAGTTCTCTCTTGTTTCTTTTTCTGTATGTCTTTTACATTTTTCTATCAGTCTACAAAATCTTATTGTGTGTGATTTAATTAAAAACTTAACATTTTCCCACCACATTCTTTTATCTTCCACATACATTTCATTTGCCTTTTCTCTTTCAATAATCTCTTTAACTTCCTGGATATAAGTGTCTCTTTTTAAAACCTCTGTATTTAAAATCCACACACCCGGGCCTCTTTTGATTATACTCTTATCAAATCTCACATATAGTGGCTTGTGATCACTTAAACTAGTTTCACCGTAATACACATTCTCTATAAAATCTTCTATCTGCCTCGAACACAATATAAAATCAAGTCTTGACTGAAATATAAAGTTTCCCCCCTTTTGTCTTCTTGAATACTGCCTTCTTTTCCCATTCTTTTCTCTCCATACATCAACTATCATATAATTGTCCATTTTCGATTTCAGTTCTTTCCTTCCCAAGTCATTCCTAAAAACCATGCCATCAGCCACATCTAGTTTACTTAAAACAGTATTAAAATCCCCCATTAAAATGACATGCTTGTACTTAGTTAAAAACCTCCTTACACCATTAAAATAATTCTTCTTTTCCCTTTCTTCATTGGGAGCGTGTACATTAATCACCAATATTTTGTCTTCCTCATGTTCCAATTCCACTGCTAGACATTTCCCAATCTTATCTTTAAAAACAACTTTACAAACAACATTTGTGTTTTCCCTTATTAAAAAAGCCACCCCACTGCCATATCTATTCTCTTGATTATTGTAAAATATGTCCCCACTCCATCTTTTCTTAATCTCACACATATGCATTTCTCTCCAGTTTGTTTCTTGTAACATAATAACATCTTCATTTTTAAACATTTCTTTCATTTTTTCAAATTTGTTAAAATCAGATAATCCTCTGGCATTAAAAGAAGCCAGATTTAAAACCATAAAAAATAGATAGAAAAAACAGTCAAAAAACCCATGTCCTTAGCTTATGTCATTCATGTCCCTCAAGAGTTCAAATCTATTTTTTAGTAAGTCTTTGTTTACCACCTTCTTCCTTACTCCTTCTAAATTTGGCTTTACCTTTATTTGACGTCTTCTTTTAAAGTTCCTTGCCTCTGCTTCCTCTTTTGCTCCTTCTCTATTATAATCCTCGTCTCTGTCTGTTGTATTCCCTTCTGTGTCCGTAATTGTTTCCTGTTTTCTTTGTACTTTTGTCTCGTTAAATTCATCACTTTGTTTATCTTTCTGTTCATTGATCTGCTCCTGTCCATCATCTTTCTGTGTCTCCACCTCATCAGCATCACTTCTCACTTCATTCCCCATCTCCTGCTGGAATACTCCGTCGCCCGTTTCCTCTCTCTCCATCTCCTTTCCTTCATCTCCATTATCAGTCTCTTCTTCTTGTCTTAATTCCATCGTTCCATCTTCCTCTCCCTCCACCACATCGTCTCGCTCATGCACCTGCCCACCCACATGAGTCTCATCTTCCTCAAACCAGCATTCACATTTAATTAAGACTTTGTTGCACTCCTGGCACTTAACTGCATTGCAGTCCCTGGCAAAATGCCCTCTCTCCTCGCACACATAACATTTAAAATCAGGGCAGTCCTTCAACAGATGATCAGGGCTCATGCACAGCCTACAGGTTTTAACCTGATGGCTGTGCATCACCCCGAAGTACTGAAGCCCTTCAGCCGTTTCCAGCCTCGTGCTGTACGGGAGAGATGCGACCTCCTTAGGGAAATGAGCTTTCACGTACCTTGTTCCATCCTCCACAGTTGTGCCAGGGTACACACGTCTTATAATTCCCGAAACTGGGGTAACTCCCCATCCTTCAAGTTTCTCAATAATATCTTGATCATCGATGTACGCGGGCAGGTGCATGAAAGAGACAACGTAGTCTCTGCTTTGCAGCTTTTTAACTCCACAGTTCACGTTCTTTATCATTATTCCATCCTCCAACAGTTCAACGTCTTCTATGCTTTCCAAGGTTACTTCGTATTCCTTATTTTGCTTCGGTCTAACCGCCAAGATACTTCCTTTACCAATAATATCCGTCACAGCTTTTATTATATCCTCCGCTCGTATATTCATGTTGGATGTATCAATCGTCACCGTCGCTTCCTTTAAGTACTCCTTTGGGTTTTTATTCCTTTGCCCGCTGTCCTTGTTCCTAACATCTCGTTGTCCTTTTCCAGATCCATTGTCATTAACCGTTCGTGTTCCTCCAGCCATGTCCATGTCCAAAAAAAAAACAAAAAAAAACACAAAAAAAAAACCGTTCCCCCCAAACAGCGTGTGCTGTCGGGAGGGGAAAAAAAACTACACTAATTAGAAAGAAAAACACACACCAAAAAAAACACACTTATAACTTCCAAAATAAAATAAAAACGAAACACACAAAGTGTGGTGAGCCTTCCTCACCGTCTGCAGCCAACACTTCCTGTAACTAGCTACTGACTAGCTCCCTCTACGGGCTCAGGGTGGTATGGCCGTAAGCGAGGGTTGCTGTAAAGTGTGGGCTATTTAAAGGTCATCGAGTGTATCAGATCAGTAGTGAAGAAAAGCCAAAAGCTTACAGCACCTGGTATTCCCAGGCGGTCTCCCATCCAAGTACTAACCAGGCCCGACCCTGCTTAGCTTCCGAGATCAGACAAGATCGGGCGCGCCCAGGGTTGGTATGGCCGTAAGCACGGGCTGTTGCAAAGTGCGGGCTATTTAAAGGTCATCGAGTTAGTATCAGATCAGTAGTGAAGAAAAGCCAAAAGCTTACAGCACCTGGTATTCCCAGGCGGTCTCCCATCCAAGTACTAACCAGGCCTGACCCTGCTTAGCTTCCAAGATCAGATGATATCAGGCACACTCAGGGTGGTATGGCCGTAATAAAGGTTTATCGCAAAGTGTTGGCTATTTAAAGGTCATCCAGTGTATCAGATCAGTAGTGAAGAAAAGCCAGAAGCTTACAGCACCTGGTATTCCCAGGCGGTCTCCCATCCAAGTACTAACCAGGCCCGACCCTGCTTAGCTTCCGAGATCAGGCGAGATCGGGCGCGCTCAAGGTGGTATGGCCGTAAGCGAGAGCTGTTGCGAAGAGTTTCGAATTTAAAGGTCAGCCCCACTGAAGGTCAGCGTATCAGATCAGTAGTGAAGAAAAGCCAAAAGCTTACAGCACCTGGTATTTCCAGGCGGTCTCCCATCCAAGTACTAACCAGGCCTGACCCTTCTTAGCTTCCGAGATCAGACGAGATCAGGCGCACCCAGGGTGGTATGGCCGTAAGCGAGGGTTCGTGCAAAGTGTGGGCTATTTAAAGGTCATTGAGTGTATCAGATCAGTAGTGAAGAAAAGCCAAAAGCTTACAGCACCTGGTATTCCCAGGCGGTCTCCCATCCAAGTACTAACCAGGCCCGACCCTGCTTAGCTTCCGAGACCAGGCGCGCTCAAGGTGGTATGGCCGTAAGCAAGAGCTGTTGCAAAGAGTTTCCAATTTAAAGGTCAGCCCCCCCCTGAAGGCCAGCGTATTACATCAGTAGTGAAGAAAAGCCAAAACCTTACAGCACCTGGTATTCCCAGGCGGTCTCCCATCCAAGTACTAACCAGGCCCGACCCTGCTTAGCTTCCGAGATCAGACGAGATCGGGCGCGCCCAGGGTGGTATGGCCGTAAGCGAGGGTTTGCGCAAAGTGTGGGCTATTTAAAGGTCATCGAGTGTATCAGA
>VONZ01004136.1:0-12593 GCA_012976165.1 Labeo catla | reverse complement strand
TTTTTAAATTTTTGATGTTTCATGACTTTTGTGCTTCATACCTGTTTTATGACTTTAATTTTATAGTTTATTGCATCCAATGTGACCTCATTATGTCTGTGTGAAACACACTGTATTTTTTTTCATGGAAAGTCTATGTGTTCTTTTTTCTGAGCAATCACTTTGGAAATGTGTACACATTTTACATATAAGCTATATATAAATTGAGGAAAAATTCTTTAATTAAATACAAAATATTTATTTAATTATCATTCCTTCCAAGCAATTAAAGGTACAGACAGACATATATGACAACAACTTTTATTTTTCTGTTTCACAGAATCTCTCTCATATGAAGATGAATGTGAACGTGAATTCATATCCAGGACTAAATCTATGGAGAAATTAAGAAATTAACTTAATTAAATATGTAAATGCATTTGATGCACACTGAATTCAGTGGAAATGTAAAACATGTATTAATTAGTTCAGAGCACCATTAATGAAACCACTTCACATGATCCACAGAGAATTATTAATACATTCATATTGAGTGTTGATCAGATGAAGTGTAATATTGATCTAATTTAATATTAATATATTATTAATAATAATAATAATAATAATATAAAACACAGTAGTATATGATGGAGTTTGTGTTTTCATGTGTCTCTGTACATTCATATGCAAATATTGTACATTACTATTTCTTTTGTTTACATTTATTAAATCAAACATGCCCTTGACTATTTTTATTTTGTGAAAAGTCTGATTTCAGTAATCAGCTCTGAAGCTCAAAAGCAGAGACAATACAGGAATAAAACATGGAACAATAATTTGTAAAGCCAAGATTGTATTACATATAGGATTATTTTTTAAATTATTAGTAATTTCTTCAAAACAAGGCAACTAATTAATATTCAGCACACCTCTGCCATAATATTTTCGAACCTTTTAGTTAGAAGATCCAGTGGTATTTTATATTACATTATTTCTTGCTGTTTCATTGTAATTATATGTGAAATTAAGCAATTTCTGAGTGAAAATTTTTATCAGTGTGTCCAAAATTGGAAATAGTAGGTCACAATGAACAACTCACCCGTACCAAAACAATCATGTACTACAGCTAAACTGTCAGGGTCAGGGACTATTCTGTGTTTTTCTTAGTTTTCCCTTGTGTTTTCAAATGCCCATATTTGGTTTTCCTGTTCCTGTTCCCATTGTGTCCTCATTAGTTTCAGGTATATTAGGTATTTAGTCTCGTTTGCTTCCCTTTATAAGTTGTTTTCCATTAGTCTCTTGTTGTCTGATCTCAGGTATTTTAAGGTGTGTTTTCGCTGTCTCCTGGTTTCTAAGTTTTGCTATTAAAGTATTTTGTGTTTGAATCACTCTCTGATTCTCCTGTCCTGCTCCTTGTACACACCATTCAGTGACATAAACAGTCACCAGAGCTGAATAACTATATACAGATACTCAACAAGACATTATAGAGAATAGTTAACTACTCAATAGTAAGGAATTTTTATGCAATGTATACAGAATAAAAAAGAAAAACATTTTGGTAATGAAGCAGATTATTACTTTATGATGAAAGATTATTCTTTATAAATGTCTCTTAAAAATACAGTTTTTTTTTTTTTGCATCAATGGTTCTATGAAGAACCTTGAACATCCATGGAACCTCAAACACAGAAAAGGTTCTTTAGAGTCAAAAAAGGTTCTTTAGATTTTTCAAATGTTCTTCGAAATGGTTCTTTTAGGAACTGAAAGGTTCCAAACTGGTTCTGCAAAAACACCCTTTTGGAACCTTTATTTTTAAGAGTTTAGAGCCATATTTTTGACGGGAATGAAAATGAGGCTGTGATGGATTTGTTTAACAACACACCGATCGTTCAACTAACGAGATGTCTTTGTGAATTAAACTCTCAGTAAACAAACCTCCATAAAACTGTTTTAAAAAGTTGTGAGCTGTGAAAATGACATGTATATAATCAGGGGGAGAGTTCGTGGCAAGCAGGCAATAAGCCCCGTGAAGCAGTGGTTTACAGTGAATTTATAACAGCTAAGGGGCTTCTTGGGACTTATTGCTTTTATAAAATGGTTATTCCGTATATGTAGTGAGGTTTCACAAAATAAAACAGAGCAAATAAAGTGTAATGATATTAATAAAAACATTATTCTTCCGCCAAACAATGTAGTTCCTCCGAAACGGATGTGGTTGCAACAAAGTGGTTGACGAGCAACACACAAATGTAAACGAAGGTGTTTGTTTGTAGAGTCATTTACAACAGCTTAGAACGCGGCTCAACCAATCAGAATCAAGGACCGGAACTAGTTTTATACATTTAAATTTACAATTACAACTTTTCAATATTTTATTTTTATTATTATTATTATTATTATTCACTTATAAATTATATATATATATATTTATTTATTTATTTATTTATTTATTTATTTATTTATTTTAATTATTTTTGGTCTGAATTGAATTTGAACTTGTCATAATAAATCAAAACAAGCGGCTATTGTCTTCTGACGCCGAGGATTCTGCTGAGCGGACGCAGTCTCAGGCTAAGTTGATGGCCGTGTTCCTCCGGGCGGCCACGACGACCAGGCTGAAGGTTGGGTTCCCGCCTTCCTTGGCCGTTCGCGGTCTGACGATTGGTTTTCAGCGACGGATGCGGCTCTTGCTGCGCCCTCCCTGGTGTCTTTCCTCCCAGAGGTTCAGGAAGAGCTTAACTACATGTTCGGCTCTTTCCCTGCACTCTACTCACGGGCGGGGGTGGCCTGGAACACGTTGACGCCCTCTGGTGGAGTGTGCGGTTGCTGTGCACTTGGTAGGCTGTCCGTCTTTCCCTCCAAGCTTGTAAGCGTTGCCAGCCTTGGCTGTAAAGCAGGGCTCACAGCGCTGCAGGCCATGCCACCTCCGCCCTGCAGCCATGGCCCTCCTGCATTATATAGGCCATGATTTTGACGTGCACGAGGATAGTTCTGACTTGAGGTTGAGGCAGGAACTGCAGGCATAAACACCCCTGCATTCCCAGGTATAAGGGGCATTCTCCACCACTGCCGCCTCTGACCTACAGGTCAGTAGGTACCCACCCCTTCAATAAAAGAGCAATTATCTCTGTGTCCTTGGGTTTCTTATAACAGGTTGGCTTTGTTGTGAGTGACGCATGTCTTCCTCACACCTAAGGCCAGCACATGGTCTCAGCGTCTAAGCCGGGGACGCAGAACACGTTGCTTCCTCACACTCTAGCTGCGACAACGCGGGATCATGGATCAGGTAAGCGCTGCGTTAGCAGCCTGGCCCTACTTCGGGACGCTTGCTTTCCGAAGTGAGCCATCTTTAAAAAAAAAAAAAAAAAAAGAAGCTGAGAAAAAAAAACAGAAGCTGTTTTGATCCGCCGCAGGGGTGTTTATGGCATCCCTTTTCATGCAGGCAGCAGCCCAGTTACTAAGTTACCTAGCCTGTCTGCTGGTCGAGTTAGACGGTCTATTCATCCTAAGACAGCTGTGGGCTTCACCCATTCCTGGTTTTTAAGTTATGGATCGGTCCCCCTCTCGGGCTACCATTTGGGTGGCTGAAATGGAAACACATGTTTCTATTTTTCAGCACCAGAGATGGGTAACAGCTTCGACCCGAAGGACATGTGCTGTTATTTCTGGACTGACGCAGATATATTTTGTTCGGTCTGCTTCAGGGGTTAGATTTTCCCTAAGAAGAACTTCTTCTCAGAATGGGCACAGTTGGCACCTGCATCCTGATCCGTGGACCTGTACGTCTGGCTTCTGGCTAGGATGCGTAGACCTCACTGGCCTTCCAGGCCGTGATACATTTTGTCACTCAGACTAGAGCCCCCTCCATAGGTAGGCATACGCTCTGAGGTGAGGTCTTTTCGTTGTATGGTGCTCCTCTCGCAAGAGGGGACCCCTTAAGATGCTCGGTCAGAGTTGCACTTTCCTTCTTACAGGAGAAGTTGGAGCAAAGGATGTTCCCTCCACTTTGAATGTATTTATCGCCGCATGCCATGATGCTGTGTATGGCTGTCAAGCTATTTCTTTTATTGCACAATTTCCCCGCTTGAAAGGGAGAAACACATCATCAACGGAGACCTTAACTGGATTCCACTCTTCTTTTATTTTTGTATCAATTATGATGAAACTGACATGAGTTGTAGCAGAAAGGTGAAAAACCTTTAAACAGAAACAAAAATATAACATGCGTAAATAAATTGCAAAATAAACTTGTTAAACAACCACTGCTTGTTATTCTGATTCTTTGTATCTGCTTTTAACATATAGCATTGTTCAACTTCATTAATACTAAAGTACACTTTTTAGAGTGCAATCTGCAGCATAGTTTAGAAAATTTACTTGAATATTCAGTTTCAAGATATGTATATGCTCTTAACGATCAGCTTAGTCACACACGAACTTCAGAAATAAATCACATACTATCGTCATTCTATCAGCGATCGCAAACACAAACAAAGATGTGCAAATCAATACACATGTAACTTAGTGACATTTCTATTCGCTATACTAAACTACATTTGACTTGAAATAGCTAAACAATGAGCAGATAAACACAGTATGGCCTCGAAATCTCTCCGTGCCGAGCACAGACATTTTTTGCTGCGTCACGAACTCACTCGGCATCTGCTGCTACAACAGTCACATCCATCGGTTTACTGAATCGAAATTAAAGTTCTCACCGGCTGCCACTCCGGGATATGATGATGGTTTGAGCGTTTGTGCACTTTCCTTTCGTCCAGCCATTGATTTCAGCAGAGAAGTTGCGTTAGCTTTCGGTTTCAACTGAGAAGTCGCGTCCGCGCCGCCTCATGAAACGTAGATTCCTTTCCTCCCGCCTCTCGCTCTGATTGGCTGACGATTTATTGATATTATTTTTTTCATTGATTTTAGTTTGACTTAACAATGGCTGCCCCTGGGAAGCATCACTTGGCCATCAGGTTCCAGGGCGGAGCAGCTCTTTTGTTTGCTTTGGAGGTCAGGAGACAAGGAATGCCTTCTCCAAGAGGTTGGTTCATTGGGTGGTTAATGATATCACTCGGGCATACCAGTGCTAGGGTGAGCCGTGCACCCTAGGAGTTCGAGCCCACTCCACCTGGAGTGTTGCCCTCTTCTTTGTGTTGGTGCACGGCGCCTTTCTGGCAGACATCTGCAGAGCTGCGGGCTGGGCGACACCGAACACTTTGGCGAGGTTTTACAACCTTCGCGTAGAGCCTGTTCCTCCCGCGTGTTAAGGTAACATCTGGTAATTTGCAGGAGGACGGCTCAGTGTCGGCTTGCTGTGCCATTCCCCTTGGATTCGTGCACCTTTTTCCCAGTTGTCCCCTTAGGTGAACTCTGGGTCCTCCTTGCCCCCACAGTTCGGATTAGGAGTAGTCTGGACTGTGTACGGTAGGGGCTTCCTTCACCCCTCCCGGCCGTGGCATCATGTCTCAGTCCAAGGATGCTTCCATGTTTCCCCTACCATGTTTTCCCGTCTTTTCCATGTGACTTTCATTCTTGTCACCGTGCTCCGTCCTCTTGCCACAATCCCGGACTGCGCTGGGGCGCTCGGTTTTGGCTCAGCTCCTCAGCATAAATCTGGATGAGTGGATGCATACCGCCATCTTATATACCCGTATGTACGGGGGAGTGGCTTGGCATGCAAAATCCACTCACCACTTTTCATTGGTCTTTTCCAGTTAACTCAGAGGTGATTGGCCTCCCAAGGGAGACCCCAAATTCATCAGTTATGACGGAACGTCTCCGTTCCCTCCTTCAGGGAACAAGGGTTACAGATGTAACCGAGATGTTCACACTTTCACCCAGGGTTGTCATGTCCACAGTTTTTCCACATAATTGGGCTACTTTTAAACTGCTGCCATGAGTTCATTATTTCTCCTGCAGGTTAAAGGGATAGTTCACCCAAAAATGAAAATTCTGTCATAAATTACTCACCCTCATGTCGTTCCAAGCTTGTAAGAACTTTGTTCATCTTTAAATCACAATTTCACAAATTAAGACATTTTTAATGAAATCCAAGAGCTTCCTGACCCTTCATAGATGGCAAATCAACTGAAACATTCAAGAAACTTTAGAATACTTTTTGTGTGCAAAACGAAACAAAAATAACAACTTCTGTTTTATAACATTAATAACAATGTACATTTAAAAATGACTATCTTTTAAAATGACTTTATCTTTAGTGTGGATAATGATTTTAAGCTTTTGCTCTACTGAGAAAGTTAAAGGTGAGTTCTATCAAACTTAAAATAACTGACATTATCATTTAATGGTTTCACAGATGCAACAGAGAAAAATAAATATCAAAGTAACTGGATGTTACAAACGCTTGGAGTACAAAGGACGCTGAATGAGGAACAGTCATTAATGGAATGCAAATGAAATTGAAACTAACCAGCATCACATGCAAGCTTGCTGAATCAGTTCTTGCTGGATTACATTTTTGTAAAGGTTGGAGCACATTCAAAATAGGTTATCAAGTCTATTTTTTAGCCTATAAGGCAGGAATTCAAGAACCACCAAGCCAGGGTTGGCACAAACTAAACTGAAACTTACCTGGCTAGCTAAAAGTGGTGTTGAGCCAAATTTTGACTCCCCACATTGAAGCTGCTACCTACTTGTTTAATCCTAACCCCTTCCTCACATCTAATCCTTAATAATAATAATACAGCGGGGGGTCAGAATTTGGCACAACACTGCTTTTGGGAGAAATGACTCTCCTATAATGCCAGTGACGATATTTTACTCGTTCATTAAATTTGTTAAATAAGTTGTATTTAGCATGTGCTATGCCATTTTAACTGAAATAGACTGGTTACAAGGCAACAATTTGTAGGAATTTTAGAGTGAGCACAATTACAGCTGCAATTTATTTAAAAAAATCTCCCAAAGATAACTATGCATTCAGTCACCCAGATACACTGTAAAAAACAATCTTTTGAGTCAACTTAAACTAATTTGTTACCTGGCTGCCTTAAAAAATTTTAAGTTCAGTCACCTCAAAAAAAGTTTAGGCAACTTGAAATGTTAAGTTTTACTAAGTGACAACTTACATATTTGAATTGATTCAACTTACAACAAACAGCCGGGTAACAAACACAGCTTTTAAGTTTAACAAACCAATTTTTTAGTTTAGTCAACTTGAATATCTAAGTTGTCACTTAGTACAACTTAACATTTTGAGTTGACTAAACTTATTTTAGTTGACTGAACTTAAAATTTTAAGGCAGCCAGGTAACAAATTAGTTTAAGCTGACTTTTTTGTTTGTTTGTTTTTTTACAGTGTACATGCATACAAGTTCTAAATGAAAGCTAAGTTAAGCTTTCGCTGTTTTTATTTATTTATTTATTTATTTTTATGTTGCACTGACACTATTTTTCTCACACACACATTATGACAAAATATGAAGCAGGAACACTGATTCATGTTGTGACACAAATTTAGGAACATTTTACATGGATAATATAAACATGGAAAATAAACTTCTTTATGTATCTGCATTGAAAAAAAGCTGAATGAAAGCAAATGTTATGTACACAGCTCAGTGATGGGCATTTTTTAAAGGTACTATAAGACCATTTTTGTTGATGTGTTGTAGATTTAATATGAGAAATTGAAAAAGTAGCTTCAATGGGAATCAGCACAAGACAGAACATAGGATTTGTCACATCACTTCATGAGGTCTTTAACCGCTGTCATGTTCTGCTTCTGATACGACTAAACTGTAAGTAGAGCTTCACACAGACATTGTGTCAGACGTCTCATCTCCACTCACTGAAAAATACAGACAAATTTTTTTTATAATATAACTACTCATTTAAAAATGTTTTGATACATTTACAGATAAAGCAACAACAAAGATACTCACTTAATGGTAATGGTAGTCCCATGCTATTACATCTTTCCTCAAGACTGGAGTCATCCACAATGCTGAAGGGTGAATCTGACCTGCTGTCTGCTCCTGATCGTGACCCAAATGAACTGGAGGCAGACTTCTTAACTCCTTTCACTGAAAAAATAAAGTGAATAAGAACAGTTATATATCAAGTTTACGCTTATGCTTAACTCTATTGTATTGTTAGAATGGTTACGGATCAGCAATCTAAGCGTAAAACTGATTGTGCACACCAAACCGTAAGTCACAGAGACGTAAAACTTGGAGGGATGGTAGTACTCACACCACCGACAATGTGACCAAGGCTCACCCAATCGGCCTGATGAGGGCGCTACAGCGATTGAAAGTTTATAATCGCTCCTAACTCCTAAATCGTCAGTCGCAGGCTCAAGTGTCTTATGTCGTTGGAATCCTTGGCTCACACCAGATGATCGTGAGCCTGGCAAAATTTTCACGTGTTTTGGATTTTTTGCAAAACCTATATTTGTGAACTAGTCCTAGGTTTTTCGCCTGATCGGAACTAAACCAGTGCAGAAAGATTCTCTGGAGAGTGAATATCAATTATTAAAAAAAAAAAGAACTGTCGACTCACCGTCACAAAGGCACACCAAACTGTTGAAAGGGGCGGAGCAACTTTTAGTAAAATCCCTATAACTCCTGAACAGAATGAGATGTCTCTGCAAAACTCAGAACACTGATGTAAGAGCTCAATCTGAGGTTGCAGGATAAAAATTGTGGAGATTGGCTACTTGGTGCGCTATAAGAGGGAAAAAACATAAAAATGGCAATAACTATGCAACCATTTGTACTTTCAATATGAAAATCGCTGTGCACATTCTTGGTCCAAAGTGCCACACATGTCTACAAGGACATTTGCGTATCTCAAAATAACATGGCTGCCATTGGCCAAAGAAGTTTGAGCACCTATTAGAGAAAGTTAACAGATGCCAATCAGAACGAAACTCTGTGGACCTGTTTGACTCACTGCCCCAGACTTCTGTAAGAAATTTGAAAAAAATCGGCCACTGTGGGGGCGATATCTCATTTTTCAAGGCTGTAAATGATTGTGTGGTTTTTCGTACATACGCATGAAATTCATGTCTTATAACAGAACTCCTCATTCCGGACAACTTTCCCTTTAGAACCACTGCTGTCAATCAAATTGTTTGTTAAATGATTAAGAAAATGTAAAAAAAACCTACTTTTGAAACTAGTCCTAGGTTTTTCACTGGGGAAAAAAACACTGCAGTACAGTTCTCTGAACTCTCTAGGTCAATAATTATCAAAAGAATGTTGAAATTTACCCTTTTGGGAAGCTATAATGGGGTTGTTTAGAAAAGGGGCCTCTGCAATTTTAACCAAAATCCCAAAACTTCATGAAACCTGGTGAGCACATACAACAGGTGATTCTAAACAAGCATGCAAAGCATGAAAGTCCACTTCCAAAACAAAAATTTACAGATAATGTACTCACCCCTTGTCTTCCAAGATGTTCATGTATTTCATTCTTCAATCATAAAGAAATTAAGTTTAAGGAAAACATTTCAGCATTTTTCTCCATATAATGGACTGATATGGTGCCCCGATTTTGAACTTACAAAATGTAGTTTAAATGCAGCTTCAAACGATCCCAAATGCGGTTATAAACAATCCCAGCTGAGGAAGAAGGATCGTATCTGTAGAACTGTACTGCAGTGAATTTTTGTTCTGGAAGTGAACTACTCCTTTAAGGAGATCCAACTACAGCTGGTGCTATAACAGTCATAACAGTTACAAAACATACTATTTCTATGGTAAATTACCTGTGTTTGCAAAAAAAAGTGTTGCTACGTAATGTCTATTTGCATATGTGCTTAAATGCCTTAAAGCGCTCGAACCCCGTTATATTTACTGCTTGCATCTATTTTATAAACTTCTTTTTTCATAAAAAAAACACTTGACCCTCTAACACTTGCAATTTCTATTCTAATGTCTTGTTTTCTTTAAAAAAAGGAAAAAAAAAATATTTTTATTCTTTTTTTATTCTATGACCCTATAACAATAGAACATTCCCTATTCATTTTCTATTCTATCTGCTTATTTTTTATTTATTTATTTATTTTAAATAAATAAATACATAAGTAAAAAGCCTTGCTACATGTACTGCATTCGGCTAACTGAGACTTGTCACAGCGCTTGTATATTATTGCTCTCTTATTGATTTTGATTGCTTCTATTGTCTTCAATTGTAAGATGCTTTGGATAAAACACTATAGAAACAAGTGGTTATGATGTTTCTTCTCATTCATGATTTTCATCTTTATGATGTGCTTAAAATACTCTGTGAAGGAAGTGGACTCACTCATCTGTGATCTGATGTCATCTCTCTGTTTTTTCATCCTCTTCATTCGTTCGTATGCTCTCTCTTCCTCTGCTCTTCTTCTCTCTTTCATCTCCTGTAAAATCTTTTTGTCTATTTCAAAATGGCAGCCGTTGTTTTGTGCCACTGTCTCCTCAATCATCTCCAGCAGCTCCTTGACCTGAGTGTCATCATTCCTGTCCTGAAAGTTGAGAACATGATACCTGTTCCCACATTTGTCCAGCAGCCACTGGAGATCCTGCCCTTCACTCTCAATGTGCTGCTCTATAGACGTGTCTAACAGATAGTTTCCGTGAATGAACACCACTATAGTGTGACTCCAGACTCCCTCACTGAGAAGCTCCAGATGACCCTGCACAGCTTTTCTCTGAGCCTCTGTGAATCTCATGTCCACACGTATGAGCAGTAGTATAGCGTGTGGTCCTGGAGGACACAGAGACACACTGAGCACAATCTCCTGTTTCAGTAACTCAGGACTGGAGTCTACTGAGTACTCCTTAAACCATCCTGGAACTTCAATGACAGTGAGGCGTCTGTTTGCTACTTCTCCATATCTCCTCACACACTGAGCACATCTCTTCAAGTCAAACTCCTCTTTGCCCAGGATGATGTTTCCTGCAAAACTCTTGCCAGTATTTCTAGGAGCTATTAACAGAATCCCCATCTCTGAGAGATAAGGGGTGTCACCTGCAACAAATAGACAGAAAACACACTTATTAATGTGAAAAACAGATTCCTGAAGTAAAGTTTAGTAGTCTAAATTGCATCTATTTTCTAGATGGAAAAAAGCCAAAATCCAAAATCTTATATAAAAGTGAAAGCAGTAAAAGTGTTTCACAAAAACATTTTTGCTTTTATTAAAATAACTTCTATTATGAGTGAAAAGCTTACCGAAGTCCATTTCACTTGACATGTTTTTGTTTGCTGAAACTCTAAATGAAATCGTTCCACCAGCAGTCTAGTAGTTTGTTCTTGTAGGTTAACCTGCTTTTAAGTGTTTTTGATGTGACTCACCTCGTAAGAATTCAGAACAGTGACAAACATGGGTGTGTCAGTGGGTTTAATGCTGATGGGAAAAAATATGTGTTTATATAGATAAGTATAAGATGCAAAGGTCTGAGTATAACACAGTGATGTCCTGATAATTATTATTATTTTTTTAACGTTTAGTACAGAAGAGGATAAGCGTCAATGTCAATATGCATTTTTCAGATCGGATTTTACATCGATATTTGTTTTATCCACTCAGTGTTGGCCCGTCCAACAGGCGATACAGGTGGTCGCCTATGGCCTCGCAGCCGTGAGGTTGTCAATTGGATTTTTAGGTGCGTTAGATTTGAAGCGGCGCAGAAAGATCCGTTTTTAAAATCAAAGTTCCGTAAGAACTATAGAGCGCAGACAGCTCCGCATGCTTTCAACTCGCTCTTCTGGTTCTTTAATGTCATCCACCGACTTAAAGCCCCACACACCTTACATAACTAAGGTAACATGCACCAGTGCTGTACAGAGCGGCATATGTGCACAACGTATGGAAAAAAAAAACAGTCTGTGCGTTCAAATTTACCTCAGCAGAACACGTGCATGGATTTTGCATGGGTTTGAGACCAGGGCCGTGCACAGACCTTTTGAGGGGCATGTGCTGAAACTGAAAAAAGGGCACCAACCCCTCCACGAACCCCTCCACCACCAAAAAAAATAACACACAATAATATTCTTATATTATATTTAATTAGTATTAATAAGTTTTATACAGATAATATATACATATAGAGGGTATTTTTAAAACTAATTACAACAACACACCTGGCCTTTTAGTAAAGTTAAGCTTTACCAATTTGCCTCCTGGGTGGTTGTCTGTGTATTATTTGTCCTGTGTTTGTGAATTGGTTGTGCACTCTCTCTTATTTAGTTGTGTAAGATGTTCATTTTCTTTTTTTCTTTGCTTTGCATACAATGCAGATTACATTCTGCATGATAAAATATAAAGATCAGTGCACAGTGACCTGATGATTCTCATTCTCATTGTGTAAAGTTTTTTTTTAATTTATTTAATACAACATTATTATTGCATACGAGCAGGCAGTATGCAATACTAGGTTTTTTTTTTTTTTTAAATCTAGCCAGCAAACACATGCATAATATAATCGCATCGTAAACTTTAACCTACCATGCTGTGTGACCACAGGCTATATAATATGATGAAACGTTGATAAATTACATCATGTAATTTACATGCATCAGCACATTCAGCAGATAGCCATAAAATCAGAATAGAAATTTCTTGTAATATATATTTCAACTAGCTGACAAGGATCACT
>VONZ01004135.1:0-12605 GCA_012976165.1 Labeo catla | reverse complement strand
TACTAATTCATCCATCGAAGCGACTTAACAGATCCCAGTTCATTTCCTTCAAAACTTGACAGACTTTTGGTGACAGTAATTTGTAAAATTGATCCAGCATATCTTCATTCTTAAAATACACATACAATCTTTCCAAATACCCTTCTGTTTTCATTTTGAACAATTTCCAAACATCCATCACTGTTTTTTCTTTTTTAGCAACAATTCTCCTTTCCCAAATTGCACTTTTCATTAGCATTATACAGAGACTGATAAACATCTTATTTTGACATTTCTTTTCCCATCCAAGCATCACCACTCTATTCCATTCTATTTCGTTTTCATCCCATTCATCAACCAAATTCTTAGTTAGCTCTTTACACTTTTTTAGAAAACCTTCCAAGTGCTTACAATATAAAAACAGATGTAAAAAACCTTCGTCCCTTTCTTGACACACCTTGCACACTTGGTCACGTTCCATTCCAATCTTGTTTAAAATTAAATCTGTAAAAATCACCTTATGCCTTATAAAATACTCTAGACATCCCAACTTGGTTTCCACACATCTCCCTCCCATGTTTCCCCATATTGCATTCTCGTTGACATTTTTAAAACTTTGCATCCAAAACTTATTCACAATTGGTTCTTTAAAAACACAGTCTCTAAAAGAACAATAAAACTGTTTGACAGTACACTCTTTGAAATCATGAAGTTTCCCCGCCATTTTCACATAGATGTTCCTTTCTTTTTCTCCTTCCCCACTTTCTATTCTTTTAATCCATTCCCTTGGAATAGCCTGCTTGATTGTGTCAAAATTGTTTTTGATTTCTTGTCTGCTGTATTCTTCTTTTGCCTCCTCCATTGTATCTATGACATACTGCTCTGGTAGAAACCCTTCTTTAAATTCGTATAACACATCCCTCACTCTTGTTATCCCGACATCCAACCATTTCTTATAAAATAAAAACTTCCCTTGTTTTAAAATGTTATTATTTAAGAACAAAGGTTGATTTAAAATGCTTTCTCTTCCGTGCGGATCATATTCAATTTTTTCTAAAAACTTCCCCCACGCATTAAAAATTTCCCTATAAAACTCAGGTAAACCTTCCGTCATCCAGTTTTTTGTTTTCATCCACAAAATTCCATCTTCCAATTTATAATTCCCACATTTATTTATAAAATATCTCATTGTTTTTTTCCACTCTGATTTATTCTCATTGTCTAGATATTTTTTGACAATTTTAACTCTTAGACTATTTTTCCTCTGTTCCACATCCATTAAACCTAAACCACCCCTCTCTATCTCCCCTAAAAGCGTATTATAAGCTATTCTTGGGGGTTTACCCTCCCATAAAAACTCAAGAAAGCATCTTTTCAACCTTTTTTCTATCCATACAGGCATTTCTACCACATATAGAACATACCACAACTTCGATACCATTAAAACATTTAAAACTAAAGCTTTCCCTTTTAAAGTTAAAGTCCTCAGTTTCCAGAAGTTCAGCCTCCGCTCTATTCCTGTTATTAATTCTTCCCACATTTTATCTCTTACTTTCCGCCTATCTTTCCCCATTAAAACCCCTAAAATCCTTATTTCGTCAACTTCTTTGAAATTAAAACATTTCGTTAAACCCATTGCACTTCCAAATCTCATGTATACAGTCTTGTCTTCATTTATTTTACTCCCCGATCCCTTACAATAAATCTGTATAAGCTTCATTGCCTCTTTGACGCTCTCCTCCCCTTTAACTATTAAAGTGGTGTCGTCCGCGTACTGGAAGACCCTCCCATTTACCTTATCCTCCTCGATCTGAACTCCTCTTATTTTGCATTCTTCGTTTATCATTAATCCTAACGGCTCTGACACAAGCGAATATAATAACGCGGAGAGCGGACATCCCTGCCTAACTGATCTTGTTATTTTAAAACAATCTGTTAAAAACCCGTTACATTTTATTCTCGTTACGACCCCTTTGTATAAAATCTGTATCCATTTCCTAAAAACATCCCCAAATCCAAAACTTTTAAGCACTTCGAGTAAATACTCGTGTTCGACCCTATCGAAAGCTTTTTCAAAATCAAGGCTAATTAAATATCCTTCTTCTTTCTTCTCCTCCAAATATTCTATTACATCTCTAATACTCATTGTGATATCAGCTATGTCTCTTCCTTTAATCGCATATGCTTGGGTAGTTTGAATTATTTTAGGTAGAGTTGAGCAGGATACTCGGCTGAAACGAGTATCCGGCACAGATAAAGCACTTTTGCCGAGTACGAGTATCATACGAGTAATACGAGTCAATATCTGTGCTCGGATTGAATAAAAATTCTCATTGGGTAGTTTACTGTGTCTGCGTTCTGTGATAGGCTAGTCACAGCGCCCCTCCCCTACACACGTACAGATTTATTGTGTTGCTGTGTCCCGCTCTGCTCACACACACACACATAGTGATGGGAAGTTCGGATCATTTTACCGACTCGGTCCTTTGAGTCTCGTTCAGCAAAATGAACGAATCTTTTTTCGAGTCATTTCGTTCATTTCGTTCATTTTAGCAAAATATAATTAAAATGTTACGTTTTACCTCCCTAACACATCTACTGCTTACACAAACGTTGATCACACTACAAACAAAACAAAACTATAATGCTATAAGAACCAGAAAAGATTTATTCATTGTTTACCTGGGTCTTTAGTCTATGATTCGCTCACCTCGCCTCTTATCTGACAAGTTTTCGGGTTTGAGTCGTTCGTTCATCACGTGCCAGCCCCATAAGGTGAACGAACGACTCTAAAACAGGTGAACTAATTCCAGTACAGAACCTAATAGGATGTTGCGCATGCGCGACTGAACGAATCACTCCCCGAGGCGACTCGTTCGTCCCGAGTCACATTAAAGATTCGTTCAAAATGAACGAATCGTTCAAGAACGACCTGTTCTCTCCCTCAGTCCCTCAGGTTTGCGGGTTTTTTTCCGTTAACGTTTAGGGTTTCTTCAGCTTCAGGTTTGTTTTTTACTTTGGTTTGTTTGTAGTACTTACTTTTTAACCAGTAGAGTTTTGGTAAACGTGGGGTTTGTTCAGACGTGGTGCTTGGTAAAAGCGACTCGCGTCTCTGCCTGTCTGAGAATTTTTTTTTCTTTTTTAAACCGTCAGCTGGCTCTGACCAGTTTTTTTTACTTCACGCACTGAGTGTCTGACACTTTCTTTCTGTATTTCATAAATAAATAAATAAATAAAAAAAGGAAGTAGTGGTATTACAAATTAATTAGTTACACACACACACACACATACTCACACATACCTGGTGTGGAAATAAAAAAAATAAAAAAGAACCAAAAAAATAAATAAATAAATAAAAAAATCACACTGCTCAAGGTTAAAAAAAGAAAGTTATGTTGAAATGAAAACTCTTGTTCATTACATTTTACTTCATAATTGCAACCGCATGTGTTGTATTCATTGTTGCAAAACTTGTTCTGTATATAGTGCGTTTGTTATCATGATCAAAACCACTGATCTGAAGCTCAATGCTGATGCTGTCATGTAAATAGTTTTCTAATCAGCAATAAATATAACAATTTCTGATCAACCCATATCAATTGCATGCTTAAAATAACATACTGGTTAAAGCCCCGCCCATTTCAAGACAACATGACCCACTTCCAGGTTAAATCCCACCCACTTCCGGGTTAGGCCCTGCCCACTCCGAGTACAGATACAGATACAGATAATTCATATGGTTAACAGATACAGATACAGATACAGATAATGCTGTACTCGCTCATCCCTAATTTTAGGCAACACTTCTTTTAGTCTATTTGCTAGAATCTTAGCTAGAATTTTTAGGTCCGTATTTAGCATCGTGATTGGTCTGTAATTTTTCAGATCTACCTTCTCTCCTTTCTTTTTGTATATTAATTTCATCAATCCCATCCCCATTCTTTCGTTCAACTCCTCTTTTTTAAAAATATCTTTAAAAACGTCCATTAAAATAGGTATTAATATCTCTTTAAAACAAATGTAAAATTCACTACTTAAACCGTCTATTCCCGGACTTTTCTTTCTGTTCAACTCACCTATTGCTCTTCTAATTTCTTCCTCTTTAATTTCCTGATCACATTCCATTTTGTCCACTTCATCTACTTTCGTCGTTATCTGTTCCAATAATTTCTCCATTTCAACCTTTCCTACTCCCTTTGTTCTAAAAAGTCCCTCATAGTAACTCTTTATTTCTTTTAGTATTCCCTCACTTTCACTTATAATGTTTCCCTCCCCCCCCCTTATCATTTTAATTGCTTCAGCTCTCCCCTTTTTTTTCTCCAAATCAAAAAAAAATTTAGTGCATTTTTCTCCTTCTACTGTGTATTTTGCTTTACTTCTTAGTCTTGCTCCTTCGTATTTCATTTCCTCTATTTCTTTCAATTTCCCTTCCAACTCTTTTACCTTTTGTATATCATTTTTCGATTGTTTCAGTTCCTTTTCTAGAGCTTCTCTTATTATTTTTTCTCGTTGTCTCTTACATTTTTGTATTACACTACTATATTCTATTGAACTTTTCTTAACTAGAAATTTTACATTTTCCCACCATAGCCTCTTGTCTTCACTATACATTTGATTTCCCTTTTCCTGTTCTATAATTCGTTTTATCCTTTCAACATAGTCTTTATTTTTTAAGATTTCAGTATTTAAAACCCATACCCCTGGCCCTCTTTGTACATTTTCCAGATCTAAACTAAAAAATAGGAACTTATGATCACTTAGGACCGTTTCTTCATACCTTATCTTCTCTATGTAGTCCTCTAAATTTCTTGTACATAGAATGAAATCTATCCTAGTTTGACATATGAAATTCCCTACAATTTGCCTTCTTGAAAACTCCCTTTTCCTTTCGTTTCTTTCTCTCCAAATGTCAACCATTTTATTTTCCCCCATCAGCAGTTTTAACTCCTTTCTTCCAGTATCTGATTTAAAAACCATTCCTTCCGCTATGTCTTGTTTGCTAAAAACCGTATTAAAATCCCCCAACATAATGATTTCCTTATATTTTTTAAAAACACTCCGTAAAACATTAAAAAATTCTTTCCTTTCTTTCTCCTCCGTCGGTGCATGTATGTTCGCTAAGATTATATCTCTCCCCTCATATTTTGTCTTCACTACAATACATTTCCCCAATTGATCTTTGTGCATTACTTTACTCATTTTAAAAACATTCTCCTTCATTAAAAAAGCCACACCTCTCCCCATCCTTCCATCACCATTATTATAAAACAGACCTCCTTCCCATTCCCTTTTAAATACATCCATTACATCATCTCTCCAGTTTGTTTCTTGCAACGCAATGACATCTGCCCTTTTGCATTTCTCTATTACATTCTGAAATTTTTTAGGGTCCAATAGACCCCTCGCATTAAAAGTCACGCAACTTAAGACCATTAAAAGATGTAAATACTTAAAAACCAACATCTCAGTCCTCTTTCTCCTCCTCCAGACCCCTTAACACTTCATAACGACCACGATGTTTTATTTGTCCTTTTTTTATGACTTTCTTAGGTATATCCAGTTTTGGCGTTACCTTTGATGATCGTCTTGTTTGTCTCCTCACGATTTTGTCTTTCTCCATCTGCTCCTCCTTTTCTTCTCTCCCACTGTCAGTTTGCTCCTTTTGCTCGTCCTTTTCCGCAGCCTCCAGTAAGTCTTTAAAACTGGGCGTGATCTCCATCGGTGTCCAGGTTAAAATCACTGTTTGCCCCGTTTGGTTGTCTCTTTCGTTCTCTGCGACCTCATTCCTTGCTTCCGCACCATTTTCGTCTTCCTCCGCGGGGATCTGTTGCGCTTGCGCTGGCGTCGCAGATTGCTCCTCCTCGTTGCTTCCCTCATGCACCTGCCCACCCACCTGGATGTCGCCCCCTCCTTCCTCTTCCTCCATCCAACATTCACATTTATTTAAAAAATTACGGCATTCCGGGCACCTTACGGCATCGCAGTCCCGCGCAAAATGTCCCCTCTCCTCACATTTGTAGCACCGAAAGTCTGGGCAGTCCTTTACCAGGTGATCCGGGCTCATGCACAGCTTACAGGTCTTTACCTGGTTGCTGTGCATTACCCGGAAAAACTGAGGCCCTTCGGCCGTCTCCAGCTTTGTGCTATATGGAAGGGAGACGATCTCCCTGGGGAACCGCACTTTCACAAAGCGCGTACCATCCTCGATGTTCGTGCCCGGATAAAGCCGCCTTTTTATTTTTGATAGGGGGAAAACACCCCAGCCCTCCAATTTATTTAAAATAATTTCATCATCAAGGTAGGCAGGCAGGTGCATGAAAGACACAACATAGTCTCTATTCTGCAACTTTTTAACTTCGCAGTTTACGCCTTTTACTAATAATCCATCAGCAAGATCGTCGCATACTTCCTCGTTTTCCATTGTTAGTTCATACTCCTTCCCTTGCCTTGGCCTTAAAGCCAGAATTTTCCCATTTCCATACTTTTCCGTCACCGCTTTGATAATGTCCATAGCTCTCACTTCATTTATTTCCTCCACGTTCACTATCACCGTCGCCTCCTTTAAGTATTTCCTTTTGCTCGTAAACTGATTATTTCTTTCTCGTTGTCCATTTTTCGGTCCTGCTTCATTTATTCCACTTCTTAACCGCTCCGTTCCAGCGTTGTTTACTGTGCTCGTCTCTCGTTCCAATCCATCGTCGTTTGCCTCGTTTCTTTCTTGTTCCAATCCAATATTCTTTGCCATTCGTCCTTCTCGACCAGTCCAAGGTTATTACCCGTTAATCCATCCATGGTTGCAAAAAAGCAAGAAAAAAAGAAAAAAAAAGAAAGAGAAAAAAAGGAAAAAAAAAGGAAGAAAACCACCCTCCAGCGAGCACGAATGCTGCTGTCAGGTGGTTTAAAAAGCTCAAAGAAAAAGATGAAAAAGTAGATTAAAAGTCCCGAAAAATACACCAAACAGAAAAAAAGACACACACGCTGTGGGAGAGCCTTCCTCTCCCTACTGCAGCCAGAACACAACTGACGGAACCAGCAATAGCGCCCTCAGGGTGGTATGGCTGTAAGCGAGCGTTATTGCAAAGTGTGGGCTATTGAAAGGTGAGCCTCCCCTGAAGGCCAGCATATTATATCAGTAGTGAAGAAAAGCCAAAAGCTTACAGCACCTGGTATTCCCAGGCAGTCTCCCATCCAAGTACTAACCAGGTCCGACCCTGCTTAGCTTCCGAGATCAGACGAGATCGGGCGCGCTTTTTTTTTTTTTTTCATTGAAAATATTTCAATCAAATTTCCATCAATTATTTTCCATAAAACGAACATCAACAATTGTCTTCACAGAAGCCTCTATGTCATGAAAATGTAAAGATTCAGTCAAGATTCCACTGCAAAACTCAATACAATCATTCAGTTATTTTCAAGTGACATTTCCAAACCAGAGTCCATTAAAACCTTCCAGACATCCTGGGTAAAAACATTATAAAATTCACCAATTTTGTCTTCTAGTTTAAAATAATAAAACAGGCATTGAATATACTTTTCAAATTTTCTTTTAAACAAATTCCACACATCCAATAAAATATTTTCTCTCTTTGCCACCACCCTTCTTCCCCATATCGCACTCTTGATCAGCATCACAAGTAAGTTGATGAGTTTTTTGTTTTTACATTGCTTATCCAGACCCAGCATCACCACCTTATTCCATTCAATACTTTCATCACCCTCCCCTCTCAAACTTAAAATCATACTTTTGCATTTCCCATTAAAATCCTCCAACCCTTTGCAATGTAAAAACAAGTGTAAAAATCCTTCGTCATCATCGTTACATACTTTACAAGTAGCACTTGGTTTCATTCCAATTTTGTTTAAAATAACATCTGTAAAAATCACTTTGTGTCTGATAAAATATTCAAAGTTTTCCAGTTTTGTCTGTACAAATTTTCCATTCATGTTCCCCCATATGCTGTCTTCTTTTAAATCCTTGAAGTTTTGTAACCAATATTCATTTACAACAGGTTTCTTAAAAACAGCATCTCTAAACACAGAATAGACCTTTTTTACAGTACATTCATTAAATAAATACAGTTTTCCCCCCAACCTCACGTACACATCTTTCCCTTGTTTCCCTTCTTCCATGCTTTCAATTTTCTTTATCCACTCTTTTGGTATAGCTTTCTTAATTACATCATATTTGCTTGTTATCTCTTGTCTGCTGTAATCTTCCTTTGCCTCCTCCATCACATCCACAATGTATTGAACTGGTAAAAATCCTTCCCTGAATTCATATAAAACATCTCTGACCTTTGTGATTCCCACATTCCACCATTTTTTAAAAAATATCTCCTTCCCTTGATTTAAAATGCAGTTGTTTAAGAATAAAGGCTGATTTAAAATGTTCTCTCTACCTTGTGGCTTAAAATGCACATTAGTTAAAAATCTGCTCCATGCAACAGTTCTTTTGTAAAAATCTGGCAGCCCTTCCGTCATCCACTTTTTTGTTTTCATCCATAAAATGTTGTCCCCCAAGTTAAAATTGCTACACTTACTTAAAAAATACCCCATTGTTCTCTTCCATTCCACTTTGTTGTCTTCATCCATGTACTTTTTAATTATTTTTACTCTCAAACTGTTTTTTCTTTGTTCCACTTCCATTAACCCCAGTCCTCCCTTTCCCACCGCTCCTATTAAAGTATTGTACGCTATTCTTGGAGGCTTGCCATCCCATAAAAAATCTAAAAAACATTTTTTCAGCCTTTTTTCCACCCACAACGGCATTGACGACACACATAAAATATACCACAATTTTGAAATCATTAAAACATTAAGAACTAAAACCTTCCCTTTTAAAGTTAATGTTCTCAATTTCCAAAAAGTCAATCGTCTTTCAATCCCTCCTAAAGCTTCCTGCCACATAGTTTCTTCTGTTTTCTTTTCATCCCTCCCCATTAAAACACCTAAAATCTTTATTTCTTTAGTTTCCTTAAAAGTAAAGTGCTCTGCTAAAACCCCTGCCCTACCAAATCTCATATACACCGTTTTGTCCTCATTTACTTTAGCTCCTGATCCCCTGCAAAACTGTTGTACAGTTTGCATTGCTATTTCCACACTCTCCAAATCTTTTAAAAATAATGTTGTGTCATCCGCATATTGAAAAATTTTACTTTTTCCTCCCTCAGTTCCTATCCCCCTTATTCTCTTTTCATGTTTCACCATCAGTCCCAAAGGTTCCGCAACTAAAGAATATAAAAGAGCTGACAACGGACATCCTTGTCTTATTGATCTGGTACTTTTAAAACACTGTGTTAAAAACCCATTACATTTAATTTTTGTTACTGCACCTTTGTATAAAATCCTAATCCATTTCATAAAATTCTCTCCGAAACCAAAACTTTTTAAAACGTCAAATAAAAAACCATGCTCCACCCTGTCAAATGCTTTCTCAAAATCTAAACTGATAATAAACCCATCTTTGTTCTTTTCATGTATGTATCTTATCATGTCTTTTATACTAAAAGTTGTATCTCCTATATCTCTGCCTTTCACTCCGTACACTTGGTTAGTTTTAAGTCATGCTCGGCATGACTTCCTTCAATCTGTTGGCTAAAATTTTAGATAAGATCTTTAAATCCGTATTCAACATTGTAATCGGTCTGTAATTCTTTAAATCCGTCCTCTCTCCTTTTTTTTGTATATCAACTTCATTAATCCCATTCCCATTCTCTGATTTAACTCACCTTTCTTAAAAACATCTACATAAACTTCTTTTAAAATGCTAGTTAAAAAATCTTTAAAAACTATATAGAACTCACTCCCCAAACCATCTATACCTGGACTTTTCTTTTTGTTTAATTCACTTATTAAGTTGGCTTGAGAAAGCCAACTTACTGAAATCCGACTTAAACTTATAGTTATTAAGTTGGCTTGAGAAAGCCAACTTACTGAAATCCGACTTAAACTTATAGTTATTATTATTATTAAGTTGGCTTGAGAAAGCCAACTTACTGATATGCTACTTAAACTTAAAGTTATTATTATTATTATTCTTCTGAGACTAAATTTTCTGACTGCTACTCCTCCTAGAGCTTTAACTCTACAAACTCCAAACTCAGCCCAGATCTTCAGACTGGTCTGACTCGAGTTGCTATATCTTTTCTAACTGATCCGACTTACAGTTTTCCTAAAAATCCCGATGAAAACTGGGAAAAATCCCATAGACTTACATTGACGGAATGTTCAAATGAGCCAGCACTTTTCAAATTCCAACTGTCAAAATCCCCAGAATCCTTTGAGACTCAATCAAACTTCCCTTCTATGTACTGTATTTCTAATCCATTCAAACTCATTCAAACTCTATCTATCTATCTATCTATCTAACCATTACTATCTATCTATCTATCTATCTATCTATCTCTCTCTCTATCTATCTATCTAACCATTACTAACTATCTATGGCTAGCAACCAGAATCATGCTAGCAACTTTGCTAATCATGCTAGAAACATGCTAGCAACTGGCTAATCATGCTAGAAACATGCTAGCAACTTTGCTAATCATCCTAGAAACATGCTAGCAACTGGCTAATCATGCTAGAAACATGAATCCTCGCTATTAATCATGTTAGGAAACATGCTTATTAAATCCTTGCTAATCATCCTAGAAACATGCTGGCAACTTGGTAATCATGCTAGAAACATGCTAGCAACTGGCTAATCATGCTAGAAACATGCTAGCAACTTGCTAATCATGCTAGAAACATGCTAGCAACTTTGCTAATCATGTTAGAAACATGCTAGCAACTGGCTGATCATGCTAGAAACATGCTAGCGACATGCTGGTCATGCTAGAAACATGCTAACGACATGCTAATCATGTTAGAAACATGCTAGCAACTTTGCTAATCTTGCTAGAAACATGCTAGCGACATGCTAATCATGTTAGAAACATGCTAGCAACATGCTAGTCATGCTAAAAAACATGCTAGCGACATGCTAATCATGCTAGAAACATGCTAGCGACATGCTAGTCACGCTAGACACATGCTAGCAACTTTGCTAATCATGTTAGAAACATGTTAACGACATGCTAGTCAAGCTAGAATCATGCTAGCAACTTTGCTAATCATGCTAGAAACATGCTAGCAACTGGCTAATCATGCTAGAAACATGTTAGCAACTTTGCTAATCATCCTAGAAACATGCTAGCAACTTTGCTAATCATGCTAGAAACATGCCGAAGAACTGGCTAATCATGTTAGAAACATGCCAGCCAGCGGCTAATCATGTTAAACATGCCAACACTTTGCTAATCATGCTGTAAAAACATGCCAAAGAACCGGCTAATCATGCTAGTAACTGGCTAATCATGCTAGTAACATACTAGCTACTTTGCTAACCATGCTAGAAACATGCTAGCAACATGCTAGTAACTTGCTAATCATGCTAGAAACATGCTAGCGACTTTGCTAATCATGCTAGAAACATGCTAATCATGCTAGAAACATGCTAATGACTTGCTAATCATGCTAGAAACATGCTAACAACTTTGTTAATCATGCTAGAAACATGCTAATAACTTGCTAATCATACTAGAAACACTTGTTATCTATCTATCTATCTATCTATCTATCTAGCTTTCTGACAGACTGAATTCAAACTTTAAACTTTTTAAAACTTCATAAACTTCTTAAACTTCTTAAACTTTTCAAACTTTTTAAATTTTTCAAACTTTTAAACTTTTTAAACTTTTCAAACTTCTTAAACGGTTTACAATTTTCAAACTTTTTAAAACTTTCTGGTCCGGCTTTCTCAAGCCAACTTAAAGTTTGTCTTGACGAACTTTTTTATCTAGTTATTATTATTAAGTTGGCTTGAGAAAGCCAACTTACTGATATGCTATTTAAACTTATTATTATTATTATTATTCTTCTTACTAAAACCGTTGACTGCTACTCCTCCTAGAGCTTTAACTCTACAAACTCTAAACTCAGCCCAGATCTTCAGACTGATCTGAAGTTAGTTGCTATATCTTTTCTAACTGATCGGACTTACGGTTTTCCTAAAAATGACGTTTAAAACTGGGAAAAATCCCATAGACTTACATTGACGGAATGTTCAAATGAGCCAACACTTTTCAAATTCCAACTGTCAAAACTCCCAGAATCCTTTGAGCCTCAATCAAACTTCAACCCTTCTATGTACTGTATTTCTAATCCATTTAAACTCATTCAAACTCATCTATCTATCTATCTATCTTCAAACCCTTACTATCTATCTATCTATCTATCTATCATCTAACCTTATCTATCTATCTATCTATCTATCTATCATCTAACCTTATCTATCTATCTATCTATCTATCTATCTATCTATCTATCTAGAAACATGCTAACAACATGCTAGTCATGCTAGAAACATGCTGGTCATGCTAGAAACATGCTAGCGACACGCTAGTCATGCTAGAAACATTCTAGCGACATGCTAGTCATGCCAGAAACATGCTAGCGACATGCTAGTTATGTTAGAAACATGCTATCAACTTTGCTAATCATGCTAGAACCATGCTAGCGACATGCTAGTCATGCTAGAAACATGCTAGCAACTTTGCTAATCATGCTAGAAACATGCTAGTGACATG
>VONZ01004134.1:0-12609 GCA_012976165.1 Labeo catla | reverse complement strand
GTGGCGACGTTACAGTGTTACATTGGTGGGACATGAGAGGTACGTCCTAACGACCAAACTAGTACGTCTTAACAACCAAACTACCACGTTCCTTGTATTTTAAATTTTTACTTCTCACCTTTAGTCTGGTCCAGAGGATGTGCTCGTACCACCTTTAAATCGGTGTATAAATGACAAACTCATAAACATTTTCTGCTATAAAAAATAAAACATTAATTCTAATGTTTTTTAATCATTATAGGAGATTTTAGTGAATATATTTAATACATACATGCAAACCATTACAAAAACATTACATTCTAAACATTAAATGATCAAAAACAGTGCATTCATTTATTAATCAGCATTTATTCAGTGTTATTTCGACAAACACTAAGCCAATACATTTTGAACATTACATCTATTCTTTAATCATGCAAAGTGTTACCAAGTTATGAGCACAGATAACTGAACACATCAGTACATAAATCATGTAAATTTTACTGAATAGTTTAAATTTTACTGAAAAGTTTCTCATTACTGATGGGTATAGTTAACGATTTTATCTGTAAAAATGATCAATAATTATCAATACTCATTGACAACTCCCTATAATCTGGTACAAAAAAAGACACTTATAAAAAGACAGGAAACAATTCAGTAGTGACTCCTTTATTACTTTAAGTTAATTTGTTTCCTGAGTGTCCTGTGTATGAAACACCTGCTACAAATATCTGATGGTGATGTGCTTCAATACTGCTTCACTATCAAAAGCAAAACCTAAACAATACTGTCATTACCAAAGGACCATAGTACCCGAGTACTCTGATGTCAAACATGTTCTTCCTCCTCTTCGCCATCCTGAGCCTGTACTGCCAATATCGTTCTCTGGCACCTGAAAGGGAGGATCACCCTGTTAATGTTGCTAATGTATGTACACAATCAGTCAAAAATCTGCAGTCTTTGTGTTTCAATGTTTTTCGATAGAAGTCTATTCTGCTCACCAAGGCTATATTTATTTAATCAAACTTACAGTACAAAACTGTAATATTGTGAAATATTATTTTTAACTTAAAATGTTTTCTATTGTTTTTCAAATACACTTTAAAATGTATTTCATTCCTATAAGGGAAAGCTGAATTTTTCAGTAGCCTTAACTCCAGTTTTCAGTGTCACATGATCATTCTCATATGATGATTTCATGCTCAAGAAAGATTTCTGATTATCAATGTTGAAAACAGTTGTGCTACTTAATATTTCTGTGTAAATTGTGGTTTTTCAGAATTATTTTATGAATACAAAAACAAACAAAATAAAACAAAAAAGCTAATCATTTTTTTTTAAATCTTTTGTAACATTATAAATGTATTTACTATCACTTTTGATCAATTAAATGCATCCTTGCTATTAATGTCTTCCCAAAGAAAAAAAAATCTTAGTGACTCCAACTTTTTGAACTGTAGTGTACACAAAAAATTTAGGCAGCACAACTATTTTCAACAACACCGATAATAATCAGAAATGTTTCTTGAGCAGCAAATCAGCATATTACAATGATTTTGAACACTTACAACTGGAGTAATGATGCTGAAAATTCAGCTTTGATCACAGAAATGATTTACATTTTAAGATTAATTTCAAAGTTTGACCAACAGTATACATTACTACATTTAAATGAAAACACATCTTGTAATAAACAATGCACACATTCTCAAAGAACTTACGTTCTGATGAATACTTCCGTCCCTCACGGCTGCCTTCTTCAGTGGTTCCCAGACTTCCTCATTTTTCACCTTTCCTTTGAATCTACACAAAAAAAAAATAACAGAGAATTTGGATAAGTCACCCCAGACTTTTTTTGATGGTGGCCACAAACTGTCAAGGTGCCTTTTGAAATCTTAAGTGGTTCTCCAGCTTCTAAAGGAAAGGCAGAATCTGGGGCCTTATTCACAGAGAATTTTATCTTACTACTATGTGTCCTAGCTAGGATATTTAGTTTAAAACCTATTTACAAAACTCTTAAGAGTCTACAATATCTAAAAAGAGGGTTCAGTCAATGCATAGACCGGGGATCCTCAAATCTGGCCCATGACATCCACTTTCCTGCAGAGTTTAGCTCTAACCCTAATCAAACACATCTGAGCATGCCTATCAATTTCTTCAGGATCATTAGAAAATCACAGGCAGGTGAGTTTGATCAGGGTTGGAGCTAAACTCTGCAGTGGACTGTCCCTCCTGGGTAAGATTTGAGGAATCCTGGCATAGACTTTCTTTTTTGTTAAATTTCCACACTGTGCATGGCTTGGAGCTCTTAATACTGAACTCTCAAAGTGCACCAGATAGACAAATTTAACTTTAAACTGTACAGTACATTATTTCTTACACAAGGCCATGGCCCCAGATCCCCCAGGCAGACCAAGATCCAGCTATCCTCCATAGTCTCAAAAAAATCCTGTGGGAAACACAGCAAAGTGATTTTGTGTATGATTTAGGCATAGGGGAGAGTAGGGCTGCACGATAAATTGCATGTAATTATCATGCGCGTATAGTCAGTAAAGCCAGTTTCTTTGATTAGTAGTAAATTTCCATCACGTGCATTCAGCTGGAACGGCAATTTATAAATGGAGTCGTAAATCACTCACAAGCTACGCAAAATTGTGCTCATAATCGCAGATGAATTGCATTTGATTATGAGCGTGATTCTGCGTAGCTTGTCAGTCATTTACGACTCTGTGTATTAATTGCCGCTCCAGCTGAATGCACGTGATGGTGATTTACTACTAATCAAAGAACCAGCTTTATTGACTAATGCGCCTGACAATCGCATGCGATTTATCGTGCAGCCCTAGGGGAGAGCCTTTACAATGGTCAAATTCAGGCCAACTACAATGTTTTTTTTAAACATGTTTAAAAATGACCAGGAGCTCGGGAGGTGCAATACAATATAAGTGCAATATAAAGAAACAAAAAATAAAAATAAAAAATAAAGTTTAAGTGCATGTACTATACTTAAAGGGGAATAGTCATCCTGAGGTATATGTGTTTGTATACATATTTGTAAGGAGTGTCATAAGAAATTATGTTTTTTGTAATTATGACCCAGTCTTTGCAAAGTGAACAAGCAAAGAAGATCAAATACCCATAACAAAAAAGGTAAAACAGCAATATAGGACGATTTTGAAGTTGAGGGAGAACATGAGATGGGAGTTTTTCGACATACCCTAACTGTCATGTACTGAAAAAAGAGTTTAGGCAGAGCAAGAGAAGATGAGCATTTGACATTAAAAAGTATATAAATTGTATTATTTTTATGAAAATAACTGATCGTTTCACTAGATAAGACCCTTCTTCCTCTGCCGAGATTGTTTACAACCGCATTTGGGATCGTTAACAAACTCAGGGCACCACAGAAGTCTACTATATGAAGAAAAATGCTAAATTGAATCCTCAAAAAACATAATTTATTTATGACTGAAGTAAGAAAGACATGAACATCTTGGTTGACACGGGGGTGAGTACTAGGGATGCACCGATACCACTTTTTTCAGTACTCGACCGATACCGATGGTTTTATTTTTGGTACTTGCCGATTCTGAGTACCAATATCAATGTTTTTTAATTTACCGGTAAATTAATAAAATATTGGGTACAAAAACTAAAAGAATATGTAAAATGTTAGTTGGTTAACTTCATTTATCAAATAGATACAGTCACACCAAAATTTATTCAGACATCTTTTCTCTCATTATCAGACAACATTTCTCTGCAAAATGAAACTTATCAGTTTTGATCCCAAGTGATCAATTTTACTGTATGAAATTTTTTGGGGGTATAATATGTCACACTTTTACTTTATTTTGCTGATTTACATAAATGAACTATAGTGTCCTGCACATTAATTAAAAAATAATTAAATAAAAATGATACTAGTGTCTGAATAATTTTTTATTTGACTGCATATCTTTCAGTTATATCTACACTTAGTTTTTGCTTAACACTTACACCTAAGTTTTCGTTACTTTCACTGTTCATTTTTTGCTCTATGGTACATCATCTTTAATTTATTAGCATTAGAGCTGCTCCATTGCAGCAGCTACTGTAATCATGCGTTTTGTTGTAATAATGCAGGGAACTACTTGTTATAAATCTCCTAACAGTGATATTTTCGCCAATAAAGTTGTGTATGCTTTATAGTGAATGCCTCTATAAATTTTATATTTCAGAATTAGTTTTAATCCAAATTATGCGTGTGCTAAGTGAGCGAACATCAATAAAGATCACGCAACAGAATTGCGCTCCCCCGCCCCCCTCTCTCTCCATATCTTTAGATAACTTGCACATTGTTTTACTTACTTGTTACTGACATATCTGATAGAACTACAAACTTCTGAGTAATGTCTGTGAGAAAACGATATTAACTCGTCAAGCTCGTACAGTACCACATACCGGTATCGGTGCACCCCTAATTTTTGATCTGGAAGTAGACTTCTCCTTTAAGTGATATCTATCTAGTTATGAGTAAATTGTGAAATCCAACCCTGTGGATTACCTGCCTCTCCTCCTGAGCATTTTGTCCTGTGGGTCCAGGAAGGCTTCTTGTATGTCTGGATATCGATGCGCAACTCTTTCAACCATGAGAAATGCAGTTCCAGCGTGTCTTCACATCTAGGGCAACAGACTGGTCAGGCAGGCCTGAAATATAAACATATAAGCACTAAAATCAATTTAAATCTATAGTTGTGCCTGAGTGTCACTGAAACAATGAGGTTTAGTTTGTCACCCAGGATTCGCTGATTCCTATGAAACACAGTTTTCATGATGGATTATCTCTTGATCCTGGATCCTTGCAGCCATTCATTTGTAGATGGTTTGGATGATATGCAGTTATTTCTAAAGAGGAACGAATCAACATCACAAAAACACCAATAGCAGCATTGCTGGTCCTGTAGCTTATATCAGTTTTTCAGTACTGAACAAGTCAGGAGCCAAATCAGTACCTGTTCTCGATAATCATCCCTACTCATAATAGTTGTCGGCTTGGTGCTGCCCAGACTATCTCGCCACCTGCTGACAAAAATGTTAGTTTTACAACAATGAATAAAATATTTAGTCTACTAGGTAGTAACAAATGAGAACATTTTCTTATAAGCAACTCACTAAATCATTGCCTGGTTCATTGGCAGTCAGGACCTAAAGAAAATTAACCACTTGTTTATTAAAAGAAAATTAACCACTTATTTATTAAAAGATTTGTTAAAACGAACGTATCAGATCTTATTTGTGAATGAAAGGTAACGTTAACTAGCATAAAAAGCAAGCATGTAAAAAACACCTTTAACACCAAAAGTGAGCAAATTACACAATTTACAGGTCTGTTGCTCGAGGGGAAATGCGGAAATTATTATTCCCACATACACTGAACGTGATTTCGCTAGCATCGGTCTAATTAAACGTTTAAACAGTAGTTTATATTCAAGCTTACAACCCAACAAACACAGTTACGTTGTGGCAACGTCGCTGCCACGTTCTATTTTTACTTTGGCAACGTTGCAGTCTACGTCCTAGCGACATTGTAGCAACGTTGAAATGTAAGACGTGAAAAGGCTGTAGCAACGTTGTTGCGCGACATTCAGCAACTGCGAGACGACGTTCCGACAACATTTATTTTTATGCCAGATTATAAATCTGCGTCTTATTTTTTTATTTACTTTATTTGCATTTTTTTTTTTTTTTAAATGCTGTTTAATCATTAATTGTTCTTTTTAACATTAAACCTGCTATGAAACTTCAAAGAGGAAAAAATGCCATACAGGTTCATATAATCCAACTTTATTAAAACATTGCATACATGGAAAAAAGGCATTTGAGAACGTTTGCTGACAAACAAAAAGAAAAGCAGCAGCAGGTCACCGGCCGATGAGGCGGACTCCGGACTGGAGAATACAGCGGGCAGGGGAGCGCAGACGAGAGCGACTTGTCAAAACCAGACAGACAGTCCGGGGCCAGAGAATGATGTGCGGCAGGCACAGGTCTAAACAGAGAACAATAAAATAGCAAAAAATCAAAAGTCAAATACCAAGCCACTAATGTAGGACTCAAATAGGAGCTTGATACGACAGACTTTATCAGTCGGCTTTGCCTATACCTACTTATAAATGCGCATCATTCAGTAGTGTCCTGACAGTCCACCACATGAATAGCTACTTTAGTTGCTTGTGAATAAATGCAAATATTCCCTAAAATCAAACAGTAAAGACAGTGATGATGCTTCCTTTGAAGCGTTTAATAATTGAGCCTGCTGCGCCCGCGCCCGCTGCGTCCCCCTACTCCATTCTGCGTGTTAATACACGAGAGCATGTTAGGGGAGGCGCGCAGAGTGTAAAATAATAATTTTTATTGATTACTAATTTGAATCAGTACATTTATAACTAAAACAATATCTTGAAAATGAAAAGAAGCAGGTTTTTACGATCAGAAATTTCTTAAACCGGTGAACCCCTGTAAACTTTTCAGTCCAAGGACTCAGTAAACGAATGCGTTCAAACAATAAGCTCAAAACGACTATATATTTATATATATTTATTATTATTATTATTATTATTATCTTTAAAGAGTGAATTAAACTCCCTCAAAGTTAAAATTAACACTTATCCAGTGTATATATGAATACCACTAGAGTGTTAAACTAACACTTTTGAAAGAGTTAACATTATTAACACCCTTACAGTGTTACTAACAAACTCTTAACATGTAAAATATTAACACCAGAATGGATGATGAAAATACCGAAGTTGGTGTTTAAGTTAACACTCATGGATTAACTGGTCAACACAGCAACAATGTTCAGGTGAAAAACAAACAAACAAACAAAAAAAAAACACACACACACACACACAAAACAATACACGTTTACATTTATTTACAATTTATTTTTAAAATGAAACATTGTAAATAATTTTCCCTGCAACAAAATTTCTTCACGCATTCAGTGTTTTCAATACATGTAAAAAAACATGTTCTTACAACAATTAAAACATCATAATGTCAAGGCAAATCAATGCAAAGGCACAAAATACACATTATAATGTGGTGCATATTATGTACTCTTAATGTCATAAGGTTTATAATGACAACAACAGTCTTTGCTAATGGTGTTTGGACCTCCTTGAAGAGAGTATAGTCTCATTTTTTGTTTTCAGCATGACAAGATGCGTTTCTCTGCAGTTTTCAGCCAAGCAAGATATACATTCTCACTTGCAGCATCACAAAAGTGCTCCTGTAAAATTGAAAAATAAAACAAAACATAAAAAACAGGATAAGTTCACATCCATTTATCAGGTGAAATGTCAGAGACAAGTGTCAAATAGTCAAGTCACCATTATATATAATGTTTTTTACAATGTAGAGTTTTAAAGCAGCTTTACAGTATTAAAAGGTTACTCCACTCCAAAATGAAAATTGTCATTATTCTCACAAAGAAATAAAAAAATTACAACTTTATTCAAAAATTTGTCTCCTCTGCATTACCCTATAGCACCATTTTAGAATGTTTTACCTGAACACAAATGGCGTATGCTGTTTTGTGTCATCTGTGCCACACAGATACGTCTTCTATATTTATTTACACTTTGATTTGAACAATACTCTGTTTTCATTCAGGTGATACTGATGCAGAGGAGACTAATTATTTTTGTTTTCTTTGCATACAAAAAGTATGTTCCCGTAGCTTTGTAAGACATGTCACATGGATTATTTTATGGAGCTCCTTGCCACATTTCTGGACGTTGATTGTGTTAATTACATTACTGTATATATGGGAGGGTCAGAAAGCTGTCAGAATGCATCAAAAATATCTTAATTTGTGTTCTGAAGACGAACGAAGCTTTTACAGGTTTGGAATGACATGGGGGTAAGCGATTAATGACAAAATTTTCATTTTGGGGTGGAGTAACTCTTTAAACAGGGAAATAGTGTGTCGAAATAGTTCTGTTTTCCTCTGGCCAGACGAAACCAACAGTTTAAATCTACACTGCAACAAAGTTAGATTGTGCAGAGAACTCATCTGGTTCCCGTGGTCTTGTCCGGATCGCCGTCTAGGTGACGAGGTCTTCAGATGGGATCAGTCTCTGGGGCTCATCTATTTGTCCTGGTCTCCGCTGACATTTAGGGATGTAGAGATCATCTCTAGGTTCTGATCCACCATCTGAGCTGGGTACGGACGAGATCCGGGTACCTGCAGTGACCATTTGATCTGGATACAGTCTGGATCTGGGTGGCTATAGTGACCTCGGAATAAGAACCAAAAAGACTAACATTATTGTAGATGCCCTTCTTTCTTATTATGTAACAAGTACATTGTGTGTTATAGGAAGTGTTCCCGGTTCCACCTGACCTAACTAATGCAGCCTAACAAACCTTTTAACGAATTTGAATTATAGAAATGTGTAAGTGTGTGTAAGCCAGGTTAAAGAGATGGGTTTTTAATCTAGATTTAAACTGACAAGATTCAAGGTATCAAATGGTAATAATGTACCTAACACTTTTCGGGAGGCAAACACAATCTGACAGTTTAAATCTAGACAATACAATAGAATACAATTCAAAATGGTTCACCCAAAACTGAAAATTCTGTCATCATTTTGTCTCTCTCTCTCTATACATATATATTCATTTTTGGGTGAACTATCACTTTGAGGAAAATCATTTAATTCACTGTAAATGTATGCACATATATATTGTAAAAAAAAAGAAAGTCAGTCTTACTGGAAAATTGGTCTTTTAACGTCAGAAACAGTGTCATAATTCCAAGTGTGTACTGATCTCTCTCTACATTGAAGTTGGACTCCTCCTACCAAAATGAATGCGCATAAACGGGACAGCACATAAATAAATGACAGTGCAAACATACCAAAAACCCAAAGGAGATCAGACTCTTTATTATTATTGTTTAATAATCAAAAAAGCATCTTAAAATATGCAATTATGGCTTACCCATGTCTCTGGTATGTGTCCTAACATAGCTCTTCTCATCCCACTTAATGTATTGGTGGTTTCATACTCTTCAAGCACATCATCTCCTGAGTGAAAGATTAATAATCTATCTGAGAAAAAAGTTTAGGAGTGCACAACACATAAATATTGCTATAAATCAATATGATGTTATGAAATACATATTTTAAATGAGATAAAACACTTACTTGTAGTGTTTCCCTGTTAAAAGCGACCTCCGTCAGCATTACATAGCAAATCTGTGAGAAACATTTAGGCTTGTTTAGATGCACAGCATACATTAATATCTTAATAAAGATATCTTTATATAATACGTAATGTAAATGAAATAAAACCTTTACTTTCTGTGTTTTTCTTGATAAAACCAACTTTCCTAGGTGCTCAACATCACAAGTTAAAGAAAATATCACTCTGAGAAAAAGTTTAGGAGTGCACAATCCTTAAATATCGCTATTAATGAGGTAAAACACTTACTACTTATGTTTCCCTGTTAAAAGCGACCTCCGTGTCAGCACCGCGTAGCAATTCAAATCTGTGAGAAAGGTTTAGGCTTGTTTAGGGCATACAGCTTACAAATATCTTCATAAAGTAATATTATCTTATATAGTACATAATGTAAATGAGATAAAACACTTACTTTCTGTGTTTTCCTTGATAAAACCAACTTCCCTGGCTGCTGCGCATCGCGAGTGAAAGAAAATATCGCTCTGAGAAAAAGTTTAGGCGTGCACAACACATAAATATCGCTATTAATCAATGTGTTGTATACTGTTAAACTCCTGATGTCACATGGATGTCACATTACCGATCTCCTTGCCACATTTCTGGACACTGATTGTGTTAATTACACACACACACAAACATATATTATAAATTAAGCATATACCCACTTCAGCCACCACTACACCACTGCTTTTGCGTTGAGACATTTTAAAGTTATTTTAAACATCTATCAAAGCTTAAGTACATTTTGTATCAGTTATTTTTTATTATTATTTTTTTTTTTTTAGGTCCTTATTATAATAGGATAGTACAGATATGAAAGAAAAAGATCTGAGAAATGTGTAGGGTGACATAAACCAGGTTAACAGAAAATTAAAGCAATATTAAAAATCTCACACTTGGTTTTTAGTTTGGATTAATCTAGTGTATATTAAAAAGACCCTGAAACAATGTTAATTCCAAAAAATAAAACAAAATAAAATAAACCCTCATTGGTCTTGACTGGCTGACTTTTGTAGCTTTAACAATGATTAATCTAGATTTAATTTATACAGTGAAGAAAATGCAAATTTATTTGATTTAATTTCTGTACCTGATCACCTACAAACCTAAAGCAGTGTTTAATAAGTTTTTGTAATAATTAATGTTTTTATGTGTAAGGTTACAAAAAAATAAAATAAAAAAAAAACTTAACCAACACTCTATGCACACCTAGGCAATAGAACTGCATATTGGCAGTAAATTGTTTAGTGTTCTAATACATACATATATAGATATCCTATATATACTATCTATCTATCTATCTATCTATCAATCTATCTGCTAAACTGACGCCTAATATCAATATGAAACGCGATAAGATCTGATGTTTGGTTAATGAATTTTAATCCCGTTGTCTGCCTTGGCTCAAACTGATTTGCTGAAATCAGAATGTGAACGCAATCAGTGATCCTTAGTCAATGAAAATGAAGTCATTTTAACAGGAAAAGTGCCATATGTAGCAGAGGCCAGCGGGTAAGTGCTGTGCAGGTTAAACCTCACTCCCCTGATCTCAAGAGACGAACTGGCGACTGGCGCTAGAGGTTGCAGCCTTTAGCCTCCTTGTTAGTGCGTCCGCCTCCCATCCCGGAGATCCGGGTTCGAGACCCGCTCGTCGCGGTGTGCGAGTAGGACCCGGGTGGAGGGGTTACACATATACATAGGCTATATAGGGTGCTGTTGGATTACAAATTTCTAAAAGGTTATGTATATTGTGATTTAGCAGACAGCCCAAGCCCTGAGACAGTAACCTTTTGTCTTTATACATTTCCTGAGCATCTGGCAGGTTTCCCAAGTTAAGTGTGAAGTCTAAGCTCAAGGTACAACTGTGCCTTTTGTTTAGCACCTTTGCATTTGAATGACACTTGTATGCTAAACAGATCAAGGCTGGGAAAAATCTTTTACTGGGCTGATTTCCTGTACCACATTTGCATGCTTTGTTTAGATTGATTCCACCTCTATGTACTCCGCCTCCTTCAAACCTATATACTTTGCTGTGCTGAGATATTGTCAGACTTTTTTGAAGACTGCAGTGCAGAGCAGCGAGTATCTGAATAAAGAGAAACTTCTGCTTCAAGATATCCAAAAACGTCTCCTGGTCTCTAAGAAAAAATTCACAACAGTTTTGGTGCCGTGACCCGGATAGAGCTCCTCACCTGAATCCAGATTGAAGCTCAACAAGCTCAACAAAGATCTGCCTTCGTTCCAGACTGAATCTTTCTGTACCAAGGGTTGGTGAGTATCACTCTATCCAAAAGAACCATTAGAAGCCAGTACATGTGGTTATCCTCTGCGCCGCCAGAGAAGTGTTAACAAACAGCTGCAGGGTTTATTTAACAGACAAGTTATCCTCTATTTCAGGTAGAGAAGATTAGCATTACGTGCTAATATCAGTTATCCTCTATTTCAGGTAGAGAAGATTAGCATTACGTGCTAATATCAGTTATCCTCTATTTCAGGTAGAGAAGATTAGCATTACGTGCTAATATCTGTTATCCTTTGTTTAGGCAGAGAAGAATTGTTTATCCTCTATTTTAGGTAGAGAAGATTAGCATTACGTGCTAATATCTGTTATCCTTTGTTTCGGCAGAGAAGAATTGTTGATCCTCTCTTCAGAGAGAGAAGTTTAGCGTAAAGTGCTAATATCTGTTACCCTCTGTTTAGGCAGAGAAGACTAGTGTAAAGTGCTAGTAGTTTGTGTTGTCTTCTGTTAATTCAGGAAAGGTTAAATATAGTTGATCTGTGTTAACAAGCGTACCCTCTGTTGATCAGAGAAGTTTTAGTGTTGTGATTGTGTGGTAACAAAGAAACTCACAAAATGGTTAGAAAGAATGCTAGGCTGATCCCCACAACTGAAAAAGGTGGTCTCGCAACTCCTTTGTGGTCAGATAGCGAATTCAAATCACTGTTAGGAGTGCAAATGAACCTAATAGTAACTGAAAAAGTTAGACACAAATTAACTAAGAAATATGAGATCCATCCAGACAAGACTTGGTCTGTAGATGAATGTAAAAAAGTACTTGGAGCATGTATTCGTAAAAACAATGTGAAAGGCATTATCTGCTGCCACAGAGAATTTGGCTTAGCGCTAGCTACACAACAGTCTCAGCGTAACTCAGAGCTAGAGGAACAGAACAAAGAGCTTCGGGCTAGAATATCCGCTTTGACTAAGAAATTGAACCGCAACAAAGCTTTAGAAAAAACTGATATGGAAGTTAGTCAGCCTGATAACATTTATCCTGACCTACAAGCTTTCTTTGAAAAAGATGTAGCCATCCAATCAGTAACTGATGTGCCTGTAGATTCAGTGAAGGTTTGTGGTGCTAGGAGAAGATCTCAGGGAATTGAGGGAATTGAAAG
>VONZ01004133.1:0-12610 GCA_012976165.1 Labeo catla | reverse complement strand
TGAGATGACCATATGCAATACTCTTTCATCAGGTAGATTTTCATATGGAAATTTCTAAACCAAATCATATCAGAAACTCATTACATAGTTTCCCCATACTTTCAGCTGTGCTGTTCAGTAATCTCCCTGATCCCACATAAAGAAACACTAATAAATACTACAGTATATATTCTTAAGTAAACTGTTTTATAAAGTTTTATAAAGACTATGATGGTTTTTAACTTTACTAAAATTACTAAATTATACTATACTACAGTTTACTTGTATCAATGTCATGTAAGATATATGTTGTAATAATACAATAAGTACTAAGTACGTAGTGTAAAAAAAAACTGCATCATATTTTTGTGTTATTACAATAAGGCAGCTTGTTCTAAATCATACTGTTGTTGCCTAACATAGTAGGTCATATACCATGTAATCTTAGAATAGTTACACCTTACTTATGAAATATTAACAGTATAAATACTTTTAATTTTCCAAGTCATTACCTCCTTACCCCCGAAACATTGCACATTGTTTCCATTTACCTACACATAAGTTCAGCTGTAAGTTATGAAAATTTCGGTATTTTCAGAATAGGTGCCCTTTAGTTATAGAATAATTACAGTATAATTGCTTTATAATTTAGCTGGTTATTACCCCTTTATTCCCCAAACGTTGCGTATTGTTCCCTTACGAGTAGGTACTATTGAAGTACTCTATATAGCTACAAATAGGTACGCTGTAAATTCAGTTTAATTACGCGGCACATTGCTGTCTGTAATCTAAAGCGTTACCAAAAACCTAAATAGTATGCACTTGCAAAACAAACTACAGCAATGTTTGTTTCATTTACTACTTCGAAAAATGTTTTTACATCTCTCCGTGAGCCCCTACATCCTTAAGAATGTAGAAATGTGTGTTTTAAATTGTTTTGTTAAAACAAGTGATTTCAGTGGATGATTTGATATCGCTAACATTTTCACCCTGTGTGTGGACATTTCAGACGGTCCCTTAAGGACTATACAACGAGTAACCTACAACTAACTTCACCGTGCTTTGATTGCTCTGCTGTATTGTATTTATAATCTCATACTAACCGAACGTCTGTAATTATTTATTAGAGGAAAACTGTACCAAACGTGCGCCACCATGCGACCTGACGCATCGCCGCATCTCGCGCGTAATGTAGGTGTGTTTATCATCGTTTGCGTAACAAGTAAAGTGAAAGCAAATGTTAGGGTTGCATCAATTTCGCCATTTAAACAAACAGAATCGATTCTATGCGAAATATAAACGTGTTTTATAGGAACAGTTATGAAATCAAAGCAGTGTATTTACGAGTAGCTACTTGACAAAAAAATGTGGATACTTTTTTTGAACTGGTATGTAATTAAATGTTGATCAAGGTGAGTGCTCACGTCTCAAGACGCTTTACAGGTGACTTCCGCATTAAGATTTACACTGAAGGAAGTATTTGTATTTTAATATGTGTTTGATATTTTATAGCACTTAGTTAACTTTTTGTGTCAAGATAGTGTAAATGAAAAGATCACAAGTGTTTTAATGATGAATAAATGGATGAGTACAGTTATTTAAATTATTATCTTTAATCGCTCTTTGTTAGTGCGAGTTCAGTTCCAGTACACCAAAGATAAGAACCAGTTTTCAGCACTATGTGGAGTGACAGATATATGGATCATTCACAAGATGTCAGGTATTTCAGATTACATTTTTTCGAATCAATGTAGTGTAAATGAAAAGTTTTTATTGTTGAGTATAAATGAATGTAATAATTTTTAATTATTATCTGTAATCTCTTTTTGTTTTAGTTCAGTACAGCGAAAGAGATCAGAACCAGATTTCAGCCATGTGTCTATGAGGAGTGACAGATCAATTGGTCATCTACAAAATTTCAGGTATAACATTTCTTTATCTTTATCTGTGAGTTTCACAAACAGAGATACTGCTATGAAAGCACTTGGTTCAGTTTACAGTTTCTGCATGATGACCTTTTCTGTTAAAGGACAATTTTTGCCCCCATAAACTGATTCACCTTTACAGAGGCAAAGTTTTTCTAGCCATATTAATTGTATGCTATGTTTTGTCATATTCTTAAAATTCCAAATAAATGACGGCAAAACAAATGACACTTGTAGATATTAAACCACCAGTAGGTGGCAGCAGTAAGTCACTTTCTTAATGAGCCAGGTGTCATTAATTCATTAATTCATTCATTCAATCATTCATTCAGTAATGAAGCAAATGGCTGCAGTCATGAATTGGTTCCCTTTCATAGGTCCACTCAATGCTGCGATGGCGTCATCGCCATGGTAAACACCTCTGGTGTGATGAATGTCTGAAGCCCTTATACCATCACACTAGTTCACTGGCCAATAGTGCTTAGCACTGCCCCGTAGAGTTTAATCAAAATTTTATTCTGACAGGTTGTAGCAGACCTTTGAGTTTCAGAGTGTATTTGACAATGGTTTTCCTCAAATAAAAATGAAATGTTTATTTAGGTTTTCTCTCAGAGCAGCTCTGGTGATGTTCATGTTTATGTAGACGCTGAAAACACCAATATGCATGCATGCATACTGACATGCATATACTTCAGTATGTAGTAGATAAAAAAACATCACCACTCAGAGATATGCAGAAACAAGCAGATTATTTATATAGCAGTCTCTTTGTGCTGTAATATTCACAGACACATGTTAATTTATCCATCGATCAGATTGCGCGTTTTATGTGACATTGTTTTACTGTATATTCCATGTTCACAACTGCACCAGGATTCCCTCTGCATCATGGAAATTATACAGCCTTAACTTATAACTTTTTATAACTGCAACTTACTTTTATCTGTACGGAGAGATGGTGTCCGTGAATATGACCAAACATGTTGGATGTTATGCCTACTTTTGCAGCCACTTTGTGTCCACATTATTTGCAAATTGGATCCATCCTCAAAGACAACCCTGCATTAGTTTTTCTTTAGATCCAAAGTATTCCCATACTGCAGATTTAAACTTTTTTTTCGGAGGGGGTTCATCCTGTCTCTGTCTGAACTGGAGATTGGTTCGTGACCATCAATCTAAGGATGCATGCTTCTGCAACCAGATCATCAAGTTCCTCAGGCTTGCTTTGAAATAAAGCTTGCCAATACTGTATTCTACCATTTGAATTGGCCTTGATTGGTATTAGCTCAATTACATAAACTGTTTGGAGAAGCTGGCTGTGTTCTGGCACTCAAACGGTTCTTACCCCAATTGAGTGGTTGTCACCTTTAGGTCAGGATGGCAACATGGCTGTGGTCTTGTACCTGAATCATTAGGGAGGCTCACACTCTCGCCCCCTGTGCAGGTTGTCAAAAAGTGTTCTTCTCTGGGCGCAAACCAAGTTCGTGTCGCTCAGAGCAGTCCATGTCCCAGGTCAGAGTTTGGAGGCCAGAGAATGGAGAATGCACCCTCAGGTGGTCAGTCTCATTTGGCAGAGGTCCAGCAAAGTGGAAGTGAACTTGTTTGTTTCAAGCATGACTACACATTGCCTGCTCTGGTTTTCCCAGTCTCCTATGTCGATTCTGTTCAGAGTATGGACAGACAGATTGAAATCTCTGTTGTTTGGTGGCACTGCTCTGGCCCACTCAGATTTGGTTATCGGAACTGGTCAGTCTGTTAGTCGGGCCACCTTGGGAGACTCCTCTCAGACACAACCTGCTGACACAGTCTCCGGGCATGATTTGGTACCTACATTCAAATTATGGGTGTGGCCCTTGACCGGAGTGCGTTAATGTGTTCTGGTTTCTCAGCAAAGATTACTATTCTTATTCTAGAGCTTCCTCCACAAGACGCTTGTATGCTCTTAAGGGGAAACTTTTTGCCTCCTGATGTAGGCAACGCAATCTGGACCCAGTCCATTGCCCTGTAGGTCGATACTGAGTTTCTTCAGAGCCATTTTTCTAAGGGGGTAATCCCTGCCACTCTTAAGGTTATGTGGCAGTCATATCTGCTGAGCATGTACCCATGAGGTGTTTCAGTTGGACGTCACCGTCTGGTTTCCCGTTTCATGCAGCGGTCGAGACGGCTTAGGCCTTACCACCCGGCACGGATTCCTTCTTGGGACGCTTTCCCCTGTCTTCCAGCTATCTGAAGTATGTGAAGGCTATTCCCTATTAAGGTTCCCTATTTAGGGAACCAAGGTGACATACGTAACTGAGACGTTATTAATCACTGACTCTCTGAATTGTTCAAAGATGCAGATTAGTTCATGGAATATTGCTGTATGTTGCTTGGTGTAATGTAGGGATGAGGCAGACAGAGAATCCACTTGCATGCACAACTTTAATTCAGAAAAGACAAAAACTCAAAAGACTAAACTTAACAAAACAGGCAAGAACATCCAGAGAGCAATACAGGGAAACACAAAACAACAACCAGCCCACACAAGTGAAAACCCAGCTGTTTAAATAGACAGACAAGCTAAACGAGATAACAAGGAGGTGTGGGCAATTGTCAAACACCTACAGGGGTAACTATAGAAACAAACAAGCAGACTAAGGAAACAGGGACTAAACTCAGGAAGTGAAGACAGAAACAACAGGGCAGAAAAACACTTCAACATAAGAGTCTAAAGACAGACACAAAGCACACATGACACTTGGAGACGCACACCAGTTCTGTTGCCGATTTGATTGGAACTATTATTATTTAGTTGCAAAACATAAAACAAAAAATATTAACAATATTGTGTTTAAAATGTAGGCTACATTTACAATGTAAAATGTTCTATTAATATTACCTTTTGTTGAACTATTGTAGAAAATCAGTGGCACATTTGCAATCATTTGGGTATTCAGGGAAAATAGCATTTTTTAGACATGAAAAATATAAACCCGCAGACATGTTTCTGTATCGAAGAGTTTCTTAAATCGATCTCTATGTACAGTCCTTGTACATATTTGTCTTTTATGCTATTATATTTGTTCTGTATACTATTAAGTGCTAAAAACCTGCTTTAAAGATACATTGAAGAGCAGTGAAAGATACACTAAAGCAGCATGCAGGCATCTTATCATGTGCATGCTGCATGTGTGCATGCAGTCAGTTTTGACCGCAAAAGATGAGGTCATTTGATTCAATGTTCCACTTTTTATATAAAAAGCGGCTTTTTGCTTGTCAAAAATACATGCTCCATTTTAATGTTACTTTAAGTTGAGGGGCAGAATTAAATGAATGCCAAAACTCAACATTTTGTTCGAGTACCCCCTCCGTCACCTCACACAACCCCAAGAGTACACATACCCCAGTTTAAATACCACTGATTTAAACAATTTTCTTTATTCTTCTTTTAGTTCATTACCACGAAAGAGATCAGAACCAGCTGTGTTCACCCATGTGTCTATGTGGAGTGACAGATCAATGGGTCATTCACAGGATTTTAGGTATAACATTTCTTTAGAAGACATCATTGACATATTTATAATTGTTGTTTTTATATGAAGTATTCCTGGTATTCACATTAGGTATTTGTGAATATATGATACATTTGTGAAAGCAAATAGCAACATAATTTAAATCAAAAGATCCTAAGTGTTTTTAAATGATGAATATATTAATAAATACAGTAATGGAAATTACTACATTTTTTCTCTGTTTGTTATAGTTCAGTTCAGCGATCAGAACCAGATTTCAGCCACGTGTCTATGTGGAGTGACAGATCTATGGGTCATCCACACGATTTTAGGTATAACATTTTCTTAGAAAGCATCATTGACATATATTGTATATAATTATTGTTTTTATATGAAGTATTCCTGGAATTATGGTATTTACATTAGGTATTTGTGAATATATGATACATTTGTGAAAGCACTTAATTCAGTTTTTGTATCAAAATAATCTAAATCAAAAGATCCTAAGTGTTTTTAAATGATGAATATATTAATAAATACAGTAATGGAAATTACTACATTTTTTCTCTGTTTGTAATAGTTCAGTTCAGCGATCAGAACCAGATTTCAGCCACGTGTCAATGTGGAGTGACAGATCTATGGGTCATCCACACGATTTCAGGTATAACATTTCCTTAGAAAGCATCATTGACATATACTGTATATAACTGGTGTTTTTGTATGAAGTACTAATTGTGATATGGTATTCCAATTAGATTTTGAGCAGAGAGACACATTTATTAAAGTACTCCAATTTACAATTTTGTATTCACGTAGTTTAAATGAAAAGCTCTTGAATGTTCTTTATTGATTAATTAATATGAATACAATAATTTAAACAGTTTCCTTTATTCTTTCTTTTAGTTCACTACCGCGAAAGAGATCACAACTAGAGTTCAGTCATGTGTCTATGACGAGTGAAAGATCTATGGGTCATCTACAAGATTTTAGGTATAACATTTAAAGAAACAATCCACTTTTTTTTTTTTAAATAAGCTCATTTTCCAACTCCCCTATAGTGTTAAACAGAGTTTTACCGTTTTCACATCCATTCAGCCAATCTCCAATTATATTACGCAGCACCTGAAAATAAGCTAACTTCCGTCAACATAACCAACGTGACCACCTGCTTGCACATGGAGACTATTTTCAGGTGCTGTGTAATATCATTGCGTCTGCTGCACCCATGGTACGGCAGCAAAGTTCTTTGATTATTACGCCAGAATGAGAGTATAGTTCCTAGCCATATCAGCCTAGAAAATCGCAACTTTTCATTTTCTGTCGGTCTTAGTACATGATGTAACTACAGAAGAGTCAAGTTTTAAATAGGAAAAATGTCGACACTCTTTGTCATTTTTGAGTGAGATGCTATCGGTCTAATCAGATTCAATGATCTATGCTAAGCTATGCTAAAAGTGCTACCGCCACACCCAGAATTCAGCTGAATGGATTTGAAAATTGAAAAACTCAACTGTTTAACTCTAGTGAAGTTGGAAAATGAGTCTATTTTCAAAAAAAGTGGCATGTTCCTTTAATTAGAAGGCATCATTGACAAACACACACACACACACACACACAAGTACAAAAATTATGTATATATATATATATATATAATTTTTGTAATATGAAGTATTCCTATTATTATGGTAATTTATATTGGGTACTGGGCAGAGAGTGACATTTACGGTATGAAAGAACAGTTCAATTTACAGTTTTTATTGATTGATTAATTATGAATACAATAACTTATATGATCTTTATTGTCTCTTTGTTATAGTTCAGTTCAGCATAATAGATCAGAACCAGAGCCCAGCTGTGTGTCTGTGAAGAGTGACTGGTCTATGGCTAATCCACGAAATTTCAGGTACAACATTTCACTATCTTTATCTGTTTTTTTTTTTTTTTTGCTCACGTACAGAGATATGTCTATAAAAGTACTTGGTAATGTTTACAGATTCTGCGTCAGTATGGTTTAAATGAAAAGTTCATGAGTGTTTTTTTTTTATTGATGATTAAACATGAATACACTAATGTAAACAATTTCCTTTATTCTGTCTTTCTTTTAGTTCATTACCACGAAAGAGATCAGAATCAGCTGTGTTCACCCATGTACCTATGTGGAGTGACAGATCTATGGGTCATCCACACGATTTCAGGTATAACATTTCCTTAGAAAGCATCATTGACATATACTGTATATATACAGTGGGTACGGAAAGTATTCAGCCCCCTTTAAATTTTTCACTCTTTGTTATATTGCAGCCTTTTGTTAAAATCATTTAAGTTCATTTTTTTCCTCATTAATGTACACACAACACCCCATATAGACAGAAAAACACAGAATTGTTGACATTTTTGCAGATTTATTAAAAAAGAAAAACTGAAATATCACATGGTCCTAAGTATTCAGACCCTTTGCTGTGACACTCATATATTTAACTCAGGTGCTGTCCATTTCTTCTGATCATCCTTGAGATGGTTCTACACCTTCATTTGAGTCCAGCTGTGTTTGATTATACTGATTGGACTTGATTAGGAAAGCCACACACCTGTCTATATAAGACCTTACAGCTCACAGTGCATGTCAGAGCAAATGAGAATCATGAGGTCAAAGGAACTGCCTGAAGAGCTCAGAGACAGAATTGTGGCAAGGCACAGATCTGGCCAAAGTTACAAAAAAATTTCTGCTGCACTTAAGGTTCCTAAGAGCACAGTGGCCTCCATAATCCTTAAATGGAAGACGTTTGGGACGACCAGAACCCTTCCTAGAGCTGGCCGTCCGGCCAAACTGAGCTATCGGGCGAGAAGAGCCTTGGTGAGAGAGGTAAAGAAGAACCCAAAGATCACTGTGGCTGAGCTCCAGAGATGCAGTCGGGAGATGGGAGAAAGTTGTAGAAAGTCAACCATCACTGCAGCCCTCCACCAGTCAGGGCTTTATTGGAGAGTGGCCCGACGGAAGCCTCTCCTCAGTGCAAGACACATGAAAGCCTGCATGGAGTTTGCTAAAAAACACCTGAAGGACTCCAAGATGGTGAGAAATAAGATTCTCTGGTCTGATGAGACCAAGATAGAACTTTTTGGCCTTAATTCTAAGCGGTATGTGTGGAGAAAACCAGGCACTGCTCATCACCTGTCCAACATAGTCCCAACAGTGAAGCATGGTGGTGGCAGCATCATGCTGTGGGGGTGTTTTTCAGCTGCAGGGACAGGACGACTGGTTGCAATGAGGGAAAGATGAATGCGGCCAAGTACAGGGATATCCTGGACGAAAACCTTCTCCAGAGTGCTCAGGACCTCAGACTGGGCCGAAGGTTTACCTTCCAACAAGACAATGACCCTAAGCACACAGCTAAAATAATGAAGGAGTGGCTTCACAACAACTCCGTGACTGTTCTTGAATGGCCCAGCCAGAGCCCTGACTTAAACCCAATTGAGCATCTCTGGAGAGACCTAAAAATGGCTGTCCACCAACATTTACCATCCAACCTGACAGAACTGGAGAGGATCTGCAAGGAGGAATGGCAGAAGATTCCCAAATCCAAGTGTGAAAAACTTGTTGCATCTTTCCCAAAAAGACTCATGGCTGTATTAGATCAAAAGGGTGCTTCTACTAAATACTGAGCAAAGGGTCTGAATACTTAGGACCATGTGATATTTCAGTTTTTCTTTTTTAATAAATCTGCAAAAATGTCAACAATTCTGTGTTTTTCTGTCAATATGGGGTGCTGTGTGTACATTAATGAGGAAAAAAAAAGTACTTAAATGATTTTAGCAAATGGCTGCAATATAAAAAAGAGTGAAAAATTTAAGGGGGTCTGAATACTTTCCGTACCCACTGTAACTGGTGTTTTTGTATGAAGTACTAATTGTGATATGGTATTTCAATTAGATTTTGAGCAGAGAGACACATTTATTAAAGTACTCCAATTTACAGTTTTGTATTCACGTAGTTTAAATGAAAAGCTCTTGAATGTTCTTTATTGATTAACTACTATGAATACAAAAATTTAAATTATTTTTTTTTTAATACAGTTGCTCACATAGAGAGGTACATCTATGAAAGCACTTTACAGTTCAGCTTACAGTTTCTGTATCTATGATGTAAATGAAAAGTTCATGGGGTTTTTTTTATTGATGAATGATATGAATACAATAATTTAAACAATTTCTTTTATTCTTTCTTTTAGTTCACTACCGCGAAAGAGATCACAACTAGAGTTCAGTCATGTGTCTATGACGAGTGAAAGATCTATGGGTCATCTACAAGATTTTAGGTATAACATTTAAAGGAACAATCCACTTTTTTTTTTTTTAAATAAGCTCATTTTCCAACTCCCCTATAGTGTTAAACAGAGTTTTACTGTTTTCACATCCATTCAGCCAATCTCCAATTATATTACGCAGCACCTGAATATAAGCTAACTTCCGTCAACATAACCAACGTGACCACCTGCTTGCACATGGAGACTATTTTCAGGTGCTGTGTAATATCATTGCGTCTGCTGCACCCATGGTACGGCAGCAAAGTTCTTTGATTATTACGCCAGAATGAGAGTATAGTTCCTAGCCATATCAGCCTAGAAAATCGCAACTTTTCATTTTCTGTCGGTCTTAGTACATGATGTAACTACAGAAGAGTCAAGTTTTAAATAGGAAAAATGTCGACACTCTTTGTCATTTTTGAGTGAGATGCTATCGGTCTAATCAGATTCAATGATCTATGCTAAGCTATGCTAAAAGTGCTACCGCCACACCCAGAATTCAGCTGAATGGATTTGAAAATTGAAAAACTCAACTGTTTAACTCTAGTGAAGTTGGAAAATGAGTCTATTTTCAAAAAAAGTGGCATGTTCCTTTAATTAGAAGGCATCATTGACAAACACACACACACACACACACACAAGTACAAAAATTATGTATATATATATATATATATAATTTTTGTAATATGAAGTATTCCTATTATTATGGTAATTTATATTGGGTACTGGGCAGAGAGTGACATTTACGGTATGAAAGAACAGTTCAATTTACAGTTTTTATTGATTGATTAATTATGAATACAATAACTTATATGATCTTTATTGTCTCTTTGTTATAGTTCAGTTCAGCATAATAGATCAGAACCAGAGCCCAGCTGTGTGTCTATGAAGAGTGACTGGTCTATGGCTAATCCACGAAATTTCAGGTACAACATTTCACTATCTTTATCTGTGTTTTTTTTTTTTTTTGCTCACGTACAGAGATATGTCTATAAAAGTACTTGGTAATGTTTACAGATTCTGCGTCAGTATGGTTTAAATGAAAAGTTCATGAGTGTTTTTTTTTTATTGATGATTAAACATGAATACACTACTGTAAACAATTTCCTTTATTCCCATGTCTCTTTAGTCTCAATACCAATGAAGAAGAGATCAGGAATCAGCTTGCAGGTTCAACGTGATGTACCCTATGTGGAGGATAGATCTTGCGGGTCATCCACACGATTTCAGGAAGCAATAAACATTTCCTTGAAAGCATCAGCCGACATATAATAAAAGGCAAGAAAGGGTACCGAAAGTATTCAGGACCCCCAAATCTTTCTTTCAATTCCGTTATATTGCAGCCTTTTGTTAAAATCATTTAAGTTCATTTTTTTCCTCATTAATGTACACACAACACCCCATATAGACAGAAAAACACAGAATTGTTGACATTTTTGCAGATTTATTAAAAAAGAAAAACTGAAATATCACATGGTCCTAAGTATTCAGACCCTTTGCTGTGACACTCATATATTTAACTCAGGTGCTGTCCATTTCTTCTGATCATCCTTGAGATGGTTCTACCCCTTCATTTGAGTCCAGCTGTGTTTGATTATACTGATTGGACTTGATTAGGAAAGCCACACACCTGTCTATATAAGACCTTACAGCTCACAGTGCATGTCAGAGCAAATGAGAATCATGAGGTCAAAAGATCTGCCTGAAGAGCTCAGAGACAGAATTGTGGCAAGGCACAGATCTGGCCAAGGTTACAAAAAAATTTCTGCTGCACTTAAGGTTCCTAAGAGCACAGTGGCCTCCATAATCCTTAAATGGAAGACGTTTGGGACGACCAGAACCCTTCCTAGAGCTGGCCGTCCGGCCAAACTGAGCTATCGGGGGAGAAGAGCCTTGGTGAGAGAGGTAAAGAAGAACCCAAAGATCACCGTGGCTGAGCTCCAGAGATGCAGTCGGGAGATGGGAGAAAGTTGTAGAAAGTCAACCATCACTGCAGCCCTCCACCAGTCGGGGCTTTATGGCAGAGTGGCCTGACGGAAGCCTCTCCTCAGTGCAAGACACATGAAAGCCTGCATGGAGTTTGCTAAAAAACACCTGAAGGACTCCAAGATGGTGAGAAATAAGATTCTCTGGTCTGATGAGACCAAGATAGAACTTTTTGGCCTTAATTCTAAGCGGTATGTGTGGCGAAAACCAGGCACTGCTCATCACCTGTCTTAATACAGTCCCAACAGTGAAGCATGGTGGTGGTGGCAGCATCATGCTGTGGGGGTGTTTTTCAGCTGCAGGGACAGGACGACTGGTTGCAATCGAGGGAAAGATGAATGCGGCCAAGTACAGGGATATCCTGGACGAAACCTTCTCCAGAGTGCTCAGGACCTCAGACTGGGCTGAAGGTTTACCTTCCAACAAGACAATGATCCTAAGCACACAGCTAAAATAACGAAGGAGTGGCTTCACAACAACTCCGTGACTGTTCTTGAATGGCCCAGCCAGAGCCCTGACTTAAACCCAATTGAGCATCTCTGGAGAGACCTAAAAATGTCTGTCCACCAACGTTTACCATCCAACCTGACAGAACTGGAGAGGATCTGCAAGGAGGAATGGCAGAGGATCCCCAAATCCAGGTGTGAAAAACTTGTTGCATCTTTCCCAAAAAGACTCATGGCTGTATTAGATCAAAAGGGTGCTTCTACTAAATACCGAGCAAAGGGTCTGAATACTTAGGACCATGTGATATTTCAGTTTTTCTTTTTTAATAAATCTGCAAAAATGTCAACAATTCTGTGTTTTTCTGTCAATATGGGGTGCTGTGTGTACATTAATGAGGAAAAAAAAAGAACTTAAATGATTTTAGCAAATGGCTGCAATATAACAAAGAGTGAAAAATTTAAGGGGGTCTGAATACTTTCCG
>VONZ01004132.1:0-12611 GCA_012976165.1 Labeo catla | reverse complement strand
ATATTATTATTATTATTATTATTATTTCTAAATTTTGAATTAAACAATTAATTAAATTTAATTACATTTTTTTTTACAAGATTCAGAGGTGGCATTAATGCATTTCATAATAACAGTGTTATGAGATTAATGTTTTACATATAAAGTTTTGAATATAGAAATATTAAACGAATTAAATAACTCAATTTATATTAAAAAAAAAAGTAACTAAAACCGCCAGTAGGTGGCATCAAGTCAAAGTCTTTGTGTCTGAATCGTTAATTCAATCGATTACAAAACGTAGATTCATTCATAAGCGAAACAGCTGTGACTGTGTTTGGAACTATTTTTGTTGACGAAATAGAGCACGATCAGACAACAGTGTTCCTAAAATGTAAGTCACTTAATATTAATTTTTATATAGAATCAAAAATGTATAAAACTGTTGTATAATGCTGTATTTAATTTCACTTTTGTAAACTCCCTTTAGGCTATAATTATTAAAAACTTTCACCTGTCTTCATCGCGATCTCACAAACTTGGATTTTAATTAATGAAGCTCTCTACACTGCATACTGAATTTATTATTTACATCGTCTCTACAATTTGTTTGTTATAATGAATTACAAAAACTGCAGTCTGCTTTCACGATCTGTGCTGTCGCAGCGAAACAGACAAATATTCTGCTACGTTTTTTAGTCTACATTGCGCTAAACCTTTACGTGCAGAACTGGGAACAACTTCGTAGTCTTTTGAATGGTTAAAATAGAGAAATTACTAAATTTATAAATAAACCTATCCAGTTGAAACTGAAATGCCGTCCCCCCTCGAAATTCACTATAAGCTGCGATGTTGCGTTAGTAATGCTAAACTGTAGGCAGGAGGCGCCACCACTATCACTTGATTTATTTATTTTTCTTATAAAAGTATAAATAACCGTAACGCCACGCCAGCAGAGGGAGCCCTCACCCATTGACTCTCTGTTACCGCTCCCTCTGCTGCTTCATGGGTTACGTCCTGTTTGGTGGCCATTTAAGGAGTCCTATACCAAACAGGCTCTGCGAAGTATTGTTTTGCCTGTGCGGACTCTACCAAGCGTTTTTCCCATTTTATTGCCTTGTATTGCTATTTTCACGGTTTTGTTTCTTGTCATAGTTTTGCCATTGTTTCATAGCCTTGTTTATTTGTTACTTTTGGACTGCTCACTTGGAATTTGACCTTCTGCCTGTTTATTTTGGATCTTGCTTTTGTCTTGCCTACGTGTAACTGTTTGTTTGGAGATCGACCCTGCCTGTCTTGACTACGCTGTGTTAAATAAAGCTCGCATCTGGATCTTACACACTTCCCTGGAGTCCCGTTACAATAACTTAGCCTATTCCTTCGTTTGTGGTCATATACAAATAAAAGATTATTCACAACTATTCTAAATATTTATTTAATATTTATTTTTACAGGTTTATAAGATGGCAGCGTGCATCCACTCATTCAGGGGTGCGTTTCCCGTACAACGACGTAACTCGCTGATTAACCTCCAAAGTGCGATGCACTGTTGTAGAAATGAACTAGCTAGTCACGACTATTTCCGGAACACGGTCGCATCTCATCATTTCAACGACATTAGTTCAACAGTGTAGGGCCGTTGTTAATGACTTATGCTATTTAACTGATTAGAGATCTCTAAAATGCAGCTGTATTGAACAAGGCACCTGATGATTTATTTACCATTTTTTTGTTCCCTGTCATTTCACTTTATTTGATGTTTGATTCATCTATTTGATATTTGAAACATTACAGGTTCCTTCTTACGTCACACTCCGGGGTTCCCTGTGCAATATTCAACAATGGCAATTAAATTAAAATGTATTTATATTTTGACTACTCCAGGACTCTGGCATGAGGGATGTAACGTCTCCGTTCCCTCCTTCAGGGAATGAGGGTTACGAGAGTAACCTAGACATTCCCCCTCAGTCAGTCACGTTCAACGTTACGTCGTCTGATGTTATGGGGTCCCTCTGGAAAACACCACAAGCCTGAACTACGTTATGTAATTGAAGACAAATGCTGACAGGCAAGCGTGTCAGAACAAATGGACTCAATACATAACCTGCCCAATGTCCTGAGACCCAGACTAAAAGGGGCCCCATCAGGGGTGCCAGATTTTCTGAAGCAAACCGTTTGGGGGACGGAGCAAGACAAGTGGAATAGAAAACATTTATTTTTTTTTATTTGTAAGGGAAACACAGTGGGGAAAAAACATGTACAAGGCTACTGAGACATAATCAGCCACATCTGGAGGGGGCGAAGGAAACCACTTACCAGCACATTAGCAAACTAATCCGCCTAGTTTGAACTGGAGTGCATGGAGGACCATGGGGAACCACTGTGAAAAAGTGCACGGATCCATAATGGAATGGCGCAGCAAGCCGACACCGAGCCGTTCTCCCACAAAGTACAAACTAAAGGCACGATTTGTTGACTGAGAATGCATGCAGGTCTCCCACCCTCTTGATGGAAGTGAGCACAATCAGGAGCGAAGTCTAAAGCAACAGGTATTTCAGCTCAGCTGAATCAAGTGGCTCAAAGGGATCTCTTTGAAGGCCCACAAGGACCACGGAGAGATCCCAAAGGGGGTGAGGTGCAGACGAGGCGGATTTAACCTCCTGGCACCTCTCAGGAACCTGACGATCAGGTGATGCTTCCCTAGGGACAGACCATCTACTGTGTCGTGGTACACAGCGATAGCTGCCACATAGACTTTTTTTCTTTTTTTACCAGAGATGGCCCTGGGGCCAGCTGTGTGCCAGCATGTCCGTGCCGAGGGGAGCCTCGGTCAGGGAGTAAAACAGCTGGCAGTGGGAGGATTCCAGTGAAGCAAACAGGTCTACCTGAGTTTTCCCAAATCGACTCCAAATGAGCTGGACTGCCTGGGGATAGAGTGTCCATTCTCCGGGGAGGGTAAGCTGCATTTTTTGAGCCATGTCTGACTGCATTTTTCACACCAGCTGCATTTTTTTGAGCCACGTCTGACTCCAAAGGAGGAGATGGCGAGCGAGTGGAGACATGCGACGTGAAGACAATCCATCTTGGCGATTGATGTAAGCGACCATCACTATGTTGTTTCCCCTGCAGCATCAACTGAAACCGACGAAGGGCGAGAAACACTGCCAGCAACTCAAGGCAACTGATGTGCCACTGCAGTCAAGGTCCTGTCCAGGAGCCTGAGGCTGCCTGCCCATTACATACAGCAACCCAGCCCATTTTGGAGGCATCTGTGTTAATAATCACGTGCCGTGACATCTGGCCTAGGGGCGCTCCTGCCCGTAGGTCTGACCAAGGGCTGAAAAGGCGGCTCCTGCATTAACCCTCTGTCAGGCCTACCCTCATGCAGCTGTTTCAACACCTGGGCCTGATGTACCTGCAGGATGGCGATTGGCATGCATTGCGGAGGCAGCCTGGCCCGCATTACTATAAGCCTTTGTGGCGAGAGCCGACAAAACACTCCTTTAGCGCCACCCAGTGGACATTTCACATCGAATATGTTCCAGAACGTACATGCCGGTATGTATTGCTGTGTTCTGCGAAAACATTCCCACAGGTACATTTTTGTCACAACATCAGGTTGGGTTTATCATATAATAATGGAAATTAGCACCAGGTGATCAGTGTTCTATTTCAAATATCTAATTTAAGTTTTTCTATACTGTGAATACAATTAATTAATGAAATATGCTTTAAAATCTCCTTTCTACTCCTGTTAGGATAACTTCAAATAGGACTTAGCAGTGACCTTGAAATTTAAGAAAATTATAGGTAATTGAAAACAAAGGATTGTTTTCACACACAGAAATGATACAATAACATTTGATTAATAAAAAATATGGTGTTTATTGATCATAAAACAAAAGGCCATACAATAAAAGCAAATTTGGTTAAAATGAAGAGAAACAAACAAACAAACAGTGGGTCATGACTCTAGTAAATAAAAAATCAAGTTCACAAAGCAAGTTTAAATAACTAGAATGCAGGTGGGCGCCAACACTGATATTGCATATCCCTCGACAAATGTGCAGTTGCTCCCTGAGAATGGGTCACTATACTTGGCCACACTCACCTCCTTTCCCCCCTTTTTCTTTTGATGGTTGATGTGCTCAGATTTTTTTTTTTATTAATGAAACAATAGATAAAATACAAGATATGTTTTTTATAATACTGATTAGGCATCCCTACAGATCATTTAAAGGCCACTTATTCTATACAAGGTTGTGATTTTGCTGGATGATTACTGATGTACTGGGGAGTGATCATGCTGGAGCAAAGAGGTTAGGGAAATGTTATAATAATGTTAAATTAACAGTATAAAAACAAAAAAGTAACATTCTATTTCTGTTAAGAAAACGTTCCTGGCTAACCAAAAACAACCCTTAACAAAATACCGTTCTGGAAACCAAAAACTAACATTCTGGAATCATTAGAATAACGTTCTAAAAAAAAAAAACTAACGCTCTGGGAAGGTTCTACAAACCAAAAACTATAACATTCTGGGAATGTTAAGACAACTTTCTTGGCTAACCAAAACCTAACATTTTGGTAACCAAAAATTGTTAGCTGGGCGTAAGCCATTGACTTCCATGGTGTGGAAAAAAAACATACTATGGAAGTCAAAAGCTATGGTCAACATTCTTGGTTACATCATTCTTAAAAATGTCATCTTTTGTGCTTGTGGGTGAGTAAATGATCACAGAATTTTCATTTCTGGGTGAACTATCCCATTAAGTGTATAAAATTTGTCGCAACATTTCGTCACAGACTTAAAACAGTAAGTGCAAGATTCACATTAGAAATTAGCAAGAGGGCGCAATTCCAGAAGAGCACCGATGGGTGTGGAAATTTCTGCGGGTGATTTACAGACATTTATATATATATATATATATATATATATATATATTTGATAGACCTAATTGTGCATGGCTCCTTTAGCTGATGAAAAATGTTTTTCTCTACAATTTTAATCAATGCATGCTGATTAACTTTTATCATAGTTTATAGTTATATGGTAACGAAAGTGGTAAACCCTCAACCTGTAATTTTCGGGTAAATTGTAACACACGTGTTTTAAATAGTTCCACACACGCCAGCAAAACCCAATTTATGGTACTTACTAGTTGCCATAGCAACACCGTACAGAGAAAAAAGTGCTCCAAAATTCAAAAGCCTTGAATATTTATTTTACCATAGTAAAAGTAAATTCCTATCTGAAATAAATTTTTAATCTCAGTTTTTAGTATTCATGTAAAATGAGACAAATATGCTATTATTTTAATTGCCAATCTGTTATTGATCATTTTAGATAGTTTATTAATGCTTGGCAAGTTAGCAGAAGACACGAACCAGTTTTATATTCCAGTCGCGCTGATGGGGAACGTCGTAACACTGCGTTACAATCTGCCCCTCTATTTTAAACTATTTTATTCTATGACATTAGCGATGTAATTTTCACTATTTACTTTTATTGATTTTAAAAAGAAACCAGAAGAAACAGGTGAATAAAGACTGAAAATCGACGTTTAATGTTGAGAAATTATTATTTCAAGAAATGTAAAGCATTTTGGCTCGTTTATGTGTCTCGTGTTCTATGAGAGTTATGTTTGGAGGGAGAAAAGTGTTTTTCTGATTGTCTGAATGTGTTTCATCTATTTGCGCACATTGTTTGAACTATATTGTATAGCTGTGTTTTGCGATCAGGGCCGTCCCACGCATGGTTGCGATGTGTTCATTTGTGAACCCCCCATTTTTTTTATTATTATTATTAAAAAACGCATTAAATTAGTGCAAACCATTAGCCTATATTATGTAATGTATCTACGTGAGCGTTAGCTAAAGCCCAAATTACACAAAATAATTGAGCTGAAATAATTTGCTGACAGCTTGCTCCCCTCAGTTTACAAATCCCATCTGCGCCCCTGGTTCGGAGTCTTTTATTTCCTGAGGCAAGTCAAAAATAGCATGGCTTGAAAAACTATATGTTAGGGTACTCGGACTCGTACTCGAGTCCGATCTCGAGTACAATTTTTAGGCGACTCGGACTTGTCACGGACTCGGGTGCATTTTTACTTGGACTTGACTCGGGTTAGGGTTAGGTGCGGGGGAGGGGTTAGGATTAGGCAATCAGGTAGCGATTTCAACGAGAGGGGGTAATAATTTGGCAGGGGTCGAAAATGGGCACAACAACGGCTCTGTGTAAAAAATCTGCTACATAGAAGGCACGTGAAAATACCATACGTAATAACGTGTTTTTACTCCAAACTTATTTCATAACGTCAGCCTAGTGTTTGAAATAAATCCTTCTGTGAGATGATGTGGCTTTTTACTCAGAGCAAGCATAGTATTCGTAGTATTCTAAGCAGTGATAAAGGCATTGCATTATTATGTACTGTATTATAAGGAAATATATAACAAGAAGAACTCAAATAAACCATATTTATATTTAAAATATGATTATTAATTGATTATATTTAAAACAATAAAATAATCTAGCTTTACTAATCTATAAAAGTAAGAGTAAAAAGCCTGTACACAGAGTTGTAAAATATGTGTTGGCTGTTATTGAAAATAAGAACTTGTTCTTAATTGACTTTCCTGTTTAAATGAAGGTTAAATAAAAAGTAACAATATTTTAAATAAAGACAGTAAAAAAAACAACATCTAACAAACATAAAAAAAATAAAACACCAGTTAAACATTTACAGAATGTATAGTGTTGTGGCAAAATAAAAAAAAAAGACTCTCACCAGAGTAAGAGACAAACTTAGTCAAATGTCTTTTATAAGTTTATTCTTTGAAAAGAAGGTCAGACAGTCATACAGAAACGCAGGTTGCTGCAGAGTGCGACCAAGAAGGGAGGGCTCACTCCAATTTATATCTCTTCCCCAGCCTTTAAGGATACTTCTCCTAACCGGTAACTTTCCACACATGGTAAGAGTCAGATAACTACATTGTGCTACGTCATACTCCCAAGATTCAAATCTTTATATTTAGGGTCCTGATACCCTTCTCTCACATCATCCTCAGAGCAGGTTTAAATAAAACAGACACTTACACAATATTTGAAAAGCACATAAGATAAGTAAAATGAATTTTTCTTCCACAATAGCCATTAAACAAACAGGCTGCATCTCAAAAAACAATGTCGTGTCACCTGAAAAAATATAATACAATCTGAAAGGGATCTGCGAAGACAGTGGTTTCCTAATGCTTAACAAATGCTTTATCAAAAATGTAACCTTTTTTATTACCTTGACAGCTATTCTGTGCTTTAAAGTTGGTACAAAGTCATAACATAATTGTGTAAATTTTGTGACACTCATTGTTATTTAAAAACCCAAACCAGAATCACAGCTCCTGCTATTTAAAATGTAAAAACCAATATATTTATATTTCTTTGAGTATTACACTATTGTATTAAATATAAAAACTCAGAAATTACATAAAATTACATAAACCAGAACTAAAGAACATTAATTAAAAAGACTAATTAAAATAAAAACAACAAGTTATATTTTAGTTTTTTTTTAGTACATACATTTTTTATGTATCAATACAGTTCAGTACTAAAACAACAGTATTCTAGAGTAATACTGAAAGTAAAAAACACTAAAACTAAAATGCATTTAAAAATATTATATAGAAAAAAAAAATCACTCACTGCTTGTAAAAAGCAGAAAGACTGAAATAGTATTTTCTTCTGAAATGTGTTTTATTTCAGAAGAAATCTTATCAATCTTTGTTTTATTTACAATTCCCCAAAGCATTTTTTCAGTGTGTCACAGAGGAAAAACTAAACTGAAAGAAAGTGAAAGTAATAAAAAAGCTAAAAACCCTGACTATAGTACATCCAGTTGTCTCGTAAAATTGAATTAGGCAGATTTTTTCTGCCTTGTGAAAATGCATTAACCTTCACAATCCAGCAGTGACTGATGTGACAGACAGTTGCCGTTTATTAATCGGTGTTTGGTGGCTGCACCTTGGTGGGTTGTAGTCCGGCTGACTTGATGTCATATGCACTCTGACTAGTGGGATATACAGGTTTCGCTGGAAACAGAGGGGGCAAAAATGTTACTTTTCCAGAAGAAAATTGCTACTACATGGTTGTAGTACTAGGTGTTCTTACAGGCCTCTTGATATGAGGGTGGGGGTCCTGGTGCATATTGCTGTCCCTGATATGTGGGTCCTGGTGCATATTGCTGTCCCTGGAGTGGGGGTCCGGGTGCATATTGCTGTCCCTGATGTGGGGGTCCTGGTGCATATTGCTGTCCCTGATATGGGGGTCCTGGTGCATATTGCTGTCCCTGATATGGTCCCATCTGCATTGGCTGAGCACCGTAACCCGGTTGAGTTGGCACTGGTTGGTATTGTGGGTACTGGACCGCCTGCACTGCAGGCTGCTGCTGAACGTTTTGCATATTCATGACTGTGGTTACTTGCGTTGTTACCACAGCTGTGAGATAAACAAGACAGAAGTCAATTTATAATTACATTTTATTACCCCCTAAATAACACATAATCTCCAATAATGGAACCGTTCACAAAAAAAAAAATAAATAAATAAATAAAAATAAAAATTGGCTGAACAGATGGGTTTGTTTTTTCATCAGACCGGGAGAAATGTTACATTACATCACTTGCTCACCAATGGATCCTCTGCAGTCCACAAGTAATCCACACCACTCCAGTCAATCAATTAATGTCTAGTTAAGCAAAAAGCTGTGTTTGTAAGAAACAAATCCATCATTGAGATGTTTGTAACTTTAAACTGTTGCTTCTGGACAAAATAATCCCTAATAACGATGGATTTGTTTCTTACAAACACAGCTTTTTGCTTCACAAGATGTTAACTGATTGGAGTGTTTTTATGACTCTCATTCTGACCGCACCCATTTACTGCAGGGGATCCTTAATTTCACCAAATCTGTTCCCATGAAGAAACAAACTCATCTACATCTTGAATGGCCTGAGGGTGAGTACATTTTCAGTTATTAGTAAACTTTTCTTTGAACATTAAAACACTTACGGCTGGGTCGTCTACACAATTTATAAATACAGCAGCAGGGGCAGCAGCAGCAGGTGATGAAGACCACAGTGACGAAGATCACAGAACCCACGACTGCCATGCTAACTGCCACACCACTGTTGCCGTTGGACAAATAAAAACATGAAGCAACAAGCATTAGAAACACTCTTTAGCATCGTCTAGTATATTTAATCTATAAAATCTTATTTATAGTGGTGTGTTGACTTTTTGAATTAAGTTATGCATTATGAATTGATTATGAAATATTTAATGAATTCTTCTTTACATCATTATTAATTATGTACTCAGTCCTCCTTCTATGACTTTAACACATACACTGTGTGCTGTCGCAGTCTCTAACTTAGCTCACACACATATATAGATGTTTATGGAACAAACAAATGATGCGTAAGTGTCAAGATCTCAGAGCATCCTCATCTAAATTTATTTAAGGAATGGACGTTCAGCCCAAGAGGTGTCAAACAACAGAATGTCATCATATTTATTTTTGTTAGTCATTTGCATTTCTAAAAAAAACATCTGAATAAATCTGTAACTTCTGCAACCCACCCATCTGACGTGGATTCGATTTTGCACCAATATATTAAAATGATATAGCTGTTATTTATTAATTTGATGAAACCACACTGGTTTAATGAAAACACACTGGTTAGCATGTTTTGTGCTTGGATTATAAAAAATATAGCCTACAACATCAAAGTTGGATTCAAACCAGGCCCCTAATTGCAAACTTTGCCACTAAAAAACAAAACAGATATTAACAGTTCACTGAATTATCATAATCACAGTTATGGATAATATGAGGGAAATTAAAGAAATAACTGACCCAAATATGACAATTATGTACTTGTTGAAGTTTGGAAGGATATGAGAGTGTAAAAAAGGTAGCTTTGGGTCTAACAGACATTTTATTAATAACAAAATGACTTCAAAATACTTACAAATAGCAGACATCATCCTCACAGCCATAAACACCTAAAAGAACAGTAGAAATGCAACCCATTTTATAAAAGACTTTATAAATTTTAAGAGAATCAAGAGAACTTACTTTGACATGAACGTCGTGAGTTTTAAAAAAGTACTGTTACATTAGGTGATGTATAATATAAGCTAGTGTTGGGTTCGAGTCCACCTAAATCGAGTCCGAGTCCAAAATGGGCCGAGTCGGACTGAAGTCCGAGTCCCAAAGGGCCGAGTCTGAGTCGAGTCCGAGTCCAAGTAAACACTACTGTTTGTCAGTATCTTAACATTGTTTTAACCCAAAGCGTTCCCAAACTCGGTCCTGGAGGGAGGTGTCCTACAGAGTTTAGCTCCAGCCCCAATCAGACACACCGGAACCAGCTAATCAAGCTTATACTATACTAGAAACCCCCTGGCAGGTGTGTTGAGGCAAGTTGGAGCTAAACTAAGGACCAGGACTGAGTTTGGGCACCCCTGTTTTTAACCTTTACAACTAGAAAACGCAATGTCAATTGAAAAGCAAAAAGCAAAGAAAAGCAAAGAAAAGCAAACGTCTAGTGGATCTTGCCATTTTGATTTCACAACATCTCATAATTAGTGTCCATGCTCTGCTTAGCAAACTTAAAGTCATGTAACAGAAGTTATAGCTGACTTATGTCTTGTGACATATTTCGGAGTGAAACAGGTTTTAGAATGTGATAAATTATAGGGCGGGACTTGACTTTATTCATTGATATAGTAAATGTATAAATTCAAGGGTGGGGGTAAAGGAGTAGGTATCTTGGTGAATGGGACCTTAAGAGCAGAAAATGCACCTCTTTTATTGCTGATTGTGGCTGTGTGTGTTTTGGGTTTTATATGACACTTTTTTTCTTGGATGAAAATGAGGCTGTGAGGGATAAACCTAGTCTTTACAATGGTACACACTGTGTATAAAGCCCTACATATACTTTCCATAAATTACAGCAAACTCACACCTGTTTTATTTTTAAATGCATTTATAGTTACATTAATTACAATAAATTGCATTATAAAGAAAATTTGATGATGTGCCATTGATTTTTTAGAAATTCATGCACACCCAAGGTGGTTTTGGACCCATTAAAACTATTGCTGCAAAGATGTTAGAATTTTTTTTTTTTTTTCTTTGAAGTTAGAAACTGCCACCATGTTTAAATGTATTTAATAATAATTTATAATATTTATAATAATTTCAATACAGCAAAAACTAATCAACTAATATAAGTAAAACATTCTCAAGCTTACTGAAGGCAAGTAAACACTCCAAGTACTTACAAGCAAAAGGATAAGTAAATATATTAATCAAAATAACAAATTAAATAATATTTTTTTTTAAAAAAACAGAACCTTTAAAAAAAAAAAATATATATATATATATATATATATATATATATTTATTTATTATTATTATTTTAGGTAGGTCTATCGGCAGACATTTCTTAATAAATGCTAAAATAAAACACTGCAAAATCTTCACTGTATACATTAAAGACGATTCTTATTAAAGTTAACAAAAGTGAGTGATTCTCTTTTTCTTTTGTTGTTTGATTGATATTTATGACGCGGTCGACGGCTGCATGTTTACGCCGCTGTTGCTTCAAGATTTGACGCACATATCAAATATTTTGGCGCATCAGTATTTCTCCCAACTGTTCAGGTTTACTTAAGAAGAAACCGACTTCATTTACATGAATAGTCTCTAAGACGAGCATATGTGTAGCAATAACAGAACCTATTAGAAGCGAAAGAGAACACTGTATTCACACACTAACTGAGAGTCCGAGTAAAAATGCATTCGAGTCAGTGACAAGTCCGAGTCGCCTAGAAATTGTACTCGAGATCGGACTCGAGTCCAAGTCCGAGTACCCCAACTCTAAAATAAGCTATATAAGCGAAAACTAAACTGAAAGAAAGTTAAAGTAATAAAAACTCTAAAACCCCGACTACAGCAAATGCAATAGTCTTGCAAAACACACGCCATCATAACCAAATTTGCTATTTTACCATAGTAAAGGTACTTTTTTTGTCTTAAGTAAATTTTTAGTATTCATTTATGCTATTTTTACGCCGATCTGTTATTTATCAGTTTAGATAAATAATTCTTGCCAAGCCAGCAGAAGACACTGACCACTTTTATATTCCAGTAGGGCTGATGGGGAACGTCTTAACACTGTGTTACAATCTGCCCCGCTATAATAGATTTGAATTCAAAAACGCCATTATTTCGTTTTATTTTATTGACAAAATATTTTAGTTTGTCGAGTATATTTTTTCATTCAATCAGGTAACATTTTAAACTGTCATATGGTCATGTTACAACGTGCCCCTTCAGATGTTACAATGTACCCCACATACGGGGCATGTTGTCACTTTTCAGTTCATTTCTTTTTAGGTAAATAACGAGAAACGTATACAGGTGACGCAGATGATTAGTGTTGCTAATCATGCTAGCAACTGGCTAATCATGCTAAAAAGATGCTAGCAACTTTGCTAATCATGCTAGAAACATGCTAGCAACTGGCTGATCATGCCAGAAACATGCTAGCAACTTTGCTAATCATGC
>VONZ01004131.1:0-12611 GCA_012976165.1 Labeo catla | reverse complement strand
AAAATAACTTGAAAAAAGTGTCAGGGCTTTGGTGTAAAACAAATATTTTAAATAGTTTTGAACGGTTGCCTCAGACTTGCCAGCGATCTCCTGTGACTGGCGTCAGATACATTTTATATTAATAAACATTAACTTCAGATACCAGTCAGTAATCGCAGGCAGTTCTTTGAAATAGAAACATTTTTTGTTTATATAAAATAACTTGAAAAAAGTGTCAGGTCTTTGCTGTAAAATGAATATTTTTCATATTTTTGAACGGTTACCTCAGATTTGACAGCGATCTCCTGTAATTGGCGTCAGATACATTTTATATTAATAAACATTAACTTCAGATACCAGTCAGCAATCGCACGCAGTTTCTTTCAAATAGAAACATTTTTTGTTCCTATAAAATAACTTGAAAAATGTGTCTGGACTTTGGTGTAAAATTAATATTTTTCATATTTTTGAACGGTTACCTCAGATTTGTCAGCGATGTCCTGTGATTGGCGTCAGATACATTTTATATGAATAAACATTAACTTCAGATACCAGTCAGCAATCGCACGCAGTTCCTTTCAAATAGAAACATGTTTTGTTCCTATAAAATAACTTGAAAAAAGTGTCAGGGCTTTGGTGTAAAATTAATATTTTTCATATTTTTGAACTGTTACCTCAGATTTGCCAGCGAACTCCTTGGCGTCAGATACATTTTATATGAATAAACATTAACTTCAGATACCAGTCAGCAATCGCACGCAGTTCCTTTCAAATAGAAACATGTTTTGTTCCTATAAAATAACTTGAAAAAAGTGTCAGGGCTTTGGTGTAAAATTAATATTTTTCATATTTTTGAACGGTTACCTCAGATTTCCCAGCGATCTCTTGTAATTGGGGACAGATACATTTTACGTTAATAAACATTAACTTCGGATACCAGTCAGCAATCGCAGGCAGTTTCTTTCAAATAGAAACATTTTTTGTTCATATAAAATAACTTGAAAAAAGTGTCAGGTCTTGGGTGTAAAATTAATATTTTTCATATTTTTTAACTGTTACCTCAGATTTGCCAGCGATCTCCTGTAATTGGCGTCAGATACATTTTATATTAATAAACATTAACTTCAGATACCAGTCAGCAATCGCAGGCAGTATCTTTCAAATAGAAACATTTTTTGTTCATATAACATAACTTGAAAAAAGGGTCAGGTCTTTGGTGTAAAATTAATATTTTTCATATTTTTGAACTGTTACCTCAGATTTGCCAGCGATCTCCTGTAATTGGCGTCAGATACATTTTATATTAATAAACATTAACTTAAGATACCAGTCAGCAATCGCAGGCAGTATCTTTCAAATAGAAACATGTTTTGTTCCTATAAAATAACTTGAAAAAAGTGTAAGGGCTTTGGTGTAAAATTCATATTTTTCATATTTTTGAACGGTTATATGAGACTTGCCAGCGATCTCCTGTAATTGGCGACAGATACATTTTACGTTATTAAACATTAACTTCGGATACCAGTCAGCAATCGCAGGTAGTATCTTTCAAATAGAAACATTTTTTGTTCATATAAAATAACTTGAAAAAAGTGTCAGGGCTGTGGTGTAAAATTAATTTTTTTCATATTTTTGAACTGTTATCTCAGATTTGCCAGCGATCTCCTGTAATTGGCGTCAGACACATTTTATATTAATAAACATTAACTTCAGATACCAGTCAGCAATCGCAGGCAGTTTCTTTCAAATAGAAACATTTTTTGTTCATATAAAATAACTTGAAAAAAATGTCAGTTCTTTGGTGTAAAATCAATATTTTTCATATTTTTGAACGGTTGCCTCAGATTTGCCAGCGATCTCCTGTAATTGGCGCCAGATACATTTTATATTAATAAACATTAACTTCAGATACCAGTCAGTAATCGCAGGCAGTTTCTTTCAAATAGAAACATTTTTTGTTCATATAAAATAACTTGGAAAAAAGTGTCAGGGCTTTGGTGTAAAATTAATATTTTTCATATTTTGGAGTGGTTATATCAGACTTGCCAGCGATCTCCTGTGACTGGCGTCAGATACATTTTATATTAATAAACATTAACTTCAGATACCAGTCAGTAATCGCAGGCAGTTCTTTCAAATAGAAACATTTTTTGTTTATATAAAATAACTTGAAAAAAGTGTCAGGTCTTTGCTGTAAAATGAATATTTTTCATATTTTTGAACGGTTACCTCAGATTTGACAGCGATCTCCTGTAATTGGCGTCAGATACATTTTATATTAATAAACATTAACTTCAGATACCAGTCAGCAATCGCAGGCAGTTTCCTTCAAATAGAAACACATTTGTTTATATAAAATAACTTGAAAAAAAAGTGTTAGGGCTTTGGTGTAAAATTCATATTTTTCATATTTTGAACGGTTATATATATTCTCGCCAGCATCTCTGTAATTACAGATACATTTTTTACGCATTAACATCCCGGAAAAGTGTCAGGTCTTTGGTGTAAAATTAATATTTTTCATATTTTTGAACTGTTACCTCAGATTTGCCAGCGATCTCCTGTAATTGGCGTCAGATACATTTTATATTAATAAACATTAACTTCAGATACCAGTCAGCAATCGCAGGCAGTTTCTTTCAAATAGAAACATTTTTTGTTTATATAAAATAACTTGAAAAAAGTGTCAGGTCTTTGGTGTAAAATTAATATTTTTCATATTTTTGAACGGTTGCCTCAGATTTGCCAGCGATCTCCTGTAATTGGCGTCAGATACATTTTATATTAATAAACATTAACTTCGGATACCAGTCAGCAATCGCAGGCAGTTTCTTTCAAATAGAAACATTTTTTGTTCATATAAAATAACTTGGAAAAAAGTGTCAGGGCTTTGGTGTAAAACAAATATTTTAAACAGTTTTGAACGGTTGCCGCAGATTTGCCAGCGATCTCCTGTGATTGGCGTCAGAAACATTTTATATGGATAAATATTAACTTCAGATACCAGTCAGCAATCGCAGACAGGTTCTTTCAAATAGAAACATTTTTTGTTCATATAAAATAACTTGAAAAAAGTGTCAGGGCCTTGGTTTCCAATAAGTATTTTTCGTATTTTTGAACGGTTACCTCAGACTTGCCAGCGATCTCCTGTGATTGGTGTCAGATACATTTTACATTAATAAACATTAACTTCAGATACCAGTCAGCAATCGCAGGCAGTATCTTTCAAATAGAAACATTTTTTGTTCATATAAAATAACTTGAAAAAAGTGTCAGGTCTTTGGTGTAAAATTAATATTTTCCATATTTTTGAAGGGTTGCCTCAGATTTGCCAGCGATCTCCTGTAATTGGCGTCAGATACATTTTATATTAATAAACATTAACTTCAGATACCAGTCAGCAATCGCACGCAGTTCCTTTCAAATAGAAACATTTTTTGTTCCTATAAAATAACTTGAAAAAAGTGTCTGGACTTTGGTGTAAAATTAATATTTTTCATATTTTTGAACGGTTACCTCAGATTTGTCAGCGATGTCCTGTGATTGGCGTCAGATACATTTTATATGAATAAACATTAACTTCGGATACCAGTCAGCAATCGCAGGCAGTATCTTTCAAATAGAAACATGTTTTGTTCCTATAAAATAACTTGAAAAAAGTGTCAGGGCTTTGGTGTAAAATTCATATTTTTCATATTTTTGAACTGTTACCTCAGATTTGCCAGCGAACTCCTTGGCGTCAGATACATTTTATATTAATAAACATTAACTTCAGATACCAGTCAGCAATCGCAGGCAGTATCTTTCAAATAGAAACATTTTTTGTTCATATAAAATAACTTGAAAAAAGGGTCAGGTCTTTGGTGTAAAATTAATATTTTTCATATTTTTGAACGGTTACCTCAGAATTGCCAGCGATCTCCTGTAATTGGCGTCAGATACATTTTATATTAATAAACATTAACTTCAGATACCAGTCAGCAATCGCAGGCAGTTTCTTTCAAATAGAAACATTTTTTGTTCATATGAAATAACTTGAAAAAAGTGTCAGGTCTTTGGTGTAAAATTAATATTTTAAATATTTTTGAACGGTTGCCTCAGATTTGCCAGCTTATCTCCTGTAATTGGCGCCATACATTTTATATTAATAACATTAACTTCAGATACCAGTCAGCAATCGCAGGCAGTATCTTCAAATAGAAACATTTTTTGTTCATAAAAATAACTTTGAAAAAGGGTCAGGTCTTTGGTGTAAAATTAATATTTTTCTACATTTTGAACGGTTATTCAGATTTCCCAGCTTATCTCTGTAATTGAAGGCCAGATACATTTATATTAATAAACATTAACTTCAGATACTCAGTCAGCAATCGCAGGCAGTATCTTCCAAATAGAAAACATTTTTGTTCATATAAAATAACTTCTGAAAAGTGTCTCGACTTTGGTGTAAAATAAATATTTTTCTCATATTTCTTTTTGAACAGTTACCTCAGATTTACAGCCATCTCCTGTAATTACGCCAGATACATTTTATATTAAGAAACATTAACTTCAGATACCAGTCAGCAATCGCAGGCAGTTTCTTTCAAAAAGAAACATTTTTTGTTCATATAAAATAGCTTGAAAAAAGTGTCAGGTCTTAGATGTATAATTAATATTTTTTCATATTTTTGAACGGTTGCCTCAGACTTGCCAGCGATCTCCTGTAATTGACGTCAGATACATTTTATATTAATAAACATTAACTTCAGATACCAGTCAGCAATCGCAGGCAGTTTCTTTCAAATAGAAACATATTTGTTTATATAAAATAACTTTGAAAAAAAGTGTTAGGGCTTTGGTGTAAAATTAATATTTTTCATATTTTGAACGGTTACCTTCAGATTTGCCAGCGACTCTGTAATTACGCCAGATAAGCATTTTATATTAATAAACATTAACTCTGTGATACTAAATAGCAATCGCAGGCAGTATCTTTAAAATAGAAACATTTTTTGTTCATATAAAATAACTTGAAAAAAGTGTCAGGTCTTTGGTGTAAAATTAATATTTTTCATATTTTTGAACTGTTACCTCAGATTTGCCAGCGATCTCCTGTAATTGGCGTCAGACACATTTTATATTAATAAACATTAACTTCAGATACCAGTCAGCAATCGCAGGCAGTATCTTTCAAATAGAAACATTTTTTGTTCATATAACATAACTTGAAAAAAGTGTCAGGTCTTTGGTGTAAAATTAATATTTTTCATATTTTTGAACTGTTACCTCAGATTTGCCAAAGCATGTCCCAGGGATTACGCTTATAATAATAAACATTAACTTCAGATACCAGTCAGCAATCGCAGGCAGTTTCTTTCAAATAGAAACATTTTTGGTCATATAAAATAACTTGAAAAAAAGTGTCAGGGCTTTGGTGTAAAATAAATATTTTAAATAGTTTTTGAACGGTTGCCTCAGACTTGCCAGCGATCTCCTGTAATTGGCGTCAGATACATTTTATATTAATAAACATTAACTTCAGATACCAGTCAGCAATTGCAGGCAGTTTATTTCCAATAGAAACATTTTTGTTCATATAAAATAATTTGAAAAATATGTTAGGGCTTTGGTGTCAAATGAATATTTTTCATATTTTTGTATGGTTAAACCAGACTTGCCAGCGATCTCCTGTGATTGGTGTCAGATACATTTTATATTAATAAACATTAACTTCAGATACCAGTCAGCAATCGCAGGCAGTTTCTTTCAAATAGAAACATTTTTTGTTCATATAAATTAAATTGAAAAAAGTGTCAGGGCTTTGGTGTAAAACAAATATTTTAAATAGTTTTGAACGGTTGCCTCAGACTTGCCAGCGATCTCCTGTAATTGGCGTCAGACACATTTTATATTAATAAACATTAACTTCAGATACCAGTCAGCAATCGCAGGCAGTATCTTTCAAATAGAAACATTTTTTGTTCATATAAAATAACTTGAAAAAAGTGTCAGGGCTTTGATGTAAAATTAATATTTTTCATATTTTTGAACTGTTACTTCAGATTTGCCAGCGATCTCCTGTAATTGGCGTCAGATACATTTTATATTAATAAACATTAACTTCAGATACCAGTCAGCAATCGCAGGCAGTATCTTTCAAATAGAAACATTTTTTGTTCATATAAAATAACTTGAAAAAAGGGTCAGGTCTTTGGTGTAAAATTAATATTTTTCATATTTTTGAACGGTTACCTCAGATTTCCCAGCGATCTCCTGTAATTGGCGTCAGATACATTTTATATTAATAAACATTAACTTCAGATACCAGTCAGCAATCGCAGGCAGTATCTTTCAAATAGAAACATTTTTTGTTCATATAAAATAACTTGAAAAAATTGTCAGGGCTTTGGTGTAAAATTAATATTTTTCATATTTTGGAGTGGTTATATCAGACTTGCCAGCGATCTCCTGTGACTGGCGTCAGATACATTTTATATTAATAAACATTAACTTCAGATACCAGTCAGTAATCGCAGGCAGTTCTTTCAAATAGAAACATTTTTTGTTTATATAAAATAACTTGAAAAAAGTGTCAGGTCTTTGCTGTAAAATGAATATTTTTCATATTTTTGAACGGTTACCTCAGATTTGACAGCGATCTCCTGTAATTGGCGTCAGATACATTTTATATTAATAAACATTAACTTCAGATACCAGTCAGTAATCGCAGGCAGTTTCTTTCAAATAGAAAAATTTTTTGTTCACATAAAATAACTTGAAAAAAGTGTCAGGGCTTTGGTGTAAAATTAATATTTTTCATATTTTGGAGTGGTTATATCAGACTTGCCAGCGATCTCCTGTGACTGGCGTCAGATACATTTTATATTAATAAACATTAACTTCAGATACCAGTCAGCAATCGCAGGCAGTATCTTTCTAATAGAAACATGTTTTGTTCCTATAAAATAACTTGAAAAAAGTGTCAGGGCTTTGGTGTAAAATTCATATTTTTCATATTTTTGAACTGTTACCTCAGATTTGCCAGCGAACTCCTTGGCGTCAGATACATTTTATATTAATAAACATTAACTTCAGATACCAGTCAACAATCGCAGGCAGTATCTTTCAAATAGAAACATTTTTTGTTCATATAAAATAACTTGAAAAAAAGGGTCAGGTCTTTGGTGTAAAATTAATATTTTTCATATTTTTGAACGGTTACCTCAGATTTCCCAGCGATCTCCTGTAATTGGCGTCAGATACATTTTATATTAATAAACATTAACTTCAGATACCAGTCAGCAATCGCAGGCAGTATCTTTCAAATAGAAACATTTTTTGTTCATATACAATAACTTGAAAAAAGTGTCTGGACTTTGGTGTAAAATTAATATTTTTCATATTTTTGAACGGTTACCTCAGATTTGTCAGCGATGTCCTGTGATTGGCGTCAGATACATTTTATACAATAAAACATTAACTTCAGATACCAGTCAGCAATCGCGAGGCAGTATCTTCAAATAGAAACATTTTGTTCATATAAAATAACTTGAAAAAAGGGTCAGGTCTTTGGTGTAAAATTAATATTTTTCATATTTTTGAACGGTTACCTCAGACTTGCCAGCGATCTCCTGTAATTGGCGACAGATACATTTTACGTTATTAAACATTAACTTCGGATACCAGTCAGCAATCGCAGGCAGTATCTTTCAAATAGAAACATTTTTTGTTCATATAAAATAACTTGAAAAAAGTGTCAGGGCTTTGATGTAAAATTAATATTTTTCATATTTTTGAACTGTTACTTCAGATTTGCCAGCGATCTCCTGTAATTGGCGTCAGATACATTTTATATTAATAAACATTAACTTCAGATACCAGTCAGCAATCGCACGCAGTTTCTTTCAAATAGAAACATTTTTTGTTCCTATAAAATAACTTGAAAAATGTGTCTGGACTTTGGTGTAAAATTAATATTTTTCATATTTTTGAACGGTTACCTCAGATTTGTCAGCGATGTCCTGTGATTGGCGTCAGATACATTTTATATGAATAAACATTAACTTCGGATACCAGTCAGCAATCGCAGGCAGTATCTTTCAAATAGAAACATGTTTTGTTCCTATAAAATAACTTGAAAAAAGTGTCAGGGCTTTGGTGTAAAATTCATATTTTTCATATTTTTGAACTGTTACCTCAGATTTGCCAGCGAACTCCTTGGCGTCAGATACATTTTATATTAATAAACATTAACTTCAGATACCAGTCAGCAATCGCAGGCAGTATCTTTCAAATAGAAACATTTTTTGTTCATATAAAATAACTTGAAAAAAGTGTCAGGTCTTTGGTGTAAAATTAATATTTTTCATATTTTTGAACGGTTACCTCAGATTTGCCAGCGATCTCCTATAATTGGCGTCAGATATATTTTATATTAATAAACATTACCTCAGATACCAGTCAGCAATCGCAGGAAGTTTCTTTCAAATAGAAACATTTTTTGTTCATATAAAATAACTTGAAAAAAGTGTCAGGTCTTTGGTGTAAAATTAATATTTTTCATATTTTTGAACGGTTGCCTCAGATTTGCCAGCGCTCTCCTGTAATTGGCGTCAGATACATTTTATATTAATAAACATTAACTTCAGATACCAGTCAGCAATCGCAGGCAGTATCTTTCAAATAGAAACATTTTTTGTTCATATAAAATAACTTGAAAAAAGTGTCAGGTCTTTGGTGTAAAATTAATATTTTTCATATTTTTGAACTGTTACCTCAGATTTGCCAGCGATCTCCTGTAATTGGCGTCAGATACATTTTATATTAATAAACATTAACTTCGGATACCAGTCAGCAATCGCAGGCAATTTCTTTCAAATAGAAACATTTTTTGTTCATATAAAATAACTTGAAAAAAGTGTCAGGTCTTTGGTGTAAAATTAATATTTTTCATATTTTTGAAGGGTTGCCTCAGATTTGCCAGCGATCTCCTGTAATTGGCGACAGATACATTTTATATTAATAAACATTAACTTCAGATACCAGTCAGCAATCGCAGGCAGTTTCTTTCAAATAGAAACATTTTTTGTTCATATAAAATAACTTGAAAAAAGTGTCAGGTCTTAGATGTATAATTAATATTTTTTCATATTTTTGAACAGTTGCCTCAGATTTGCCAGCGATCTCCTGTAATTGGCGTCAGATACATTTTATATTAATAAACATTAACTTCAGATACCAGTCAGCAATCGCACGCAGTTTCTTTCAAATAGAAACATTTTTTGTTCCTATAAAATAACTTGAAAAATGTGTCTGGACTTTGGTGTAAAATTAATATTTTTCATATTTTTGAACGGTTACCTCAGATTTGTCAGCGATGTCCTGTGATTGGCGTCAGATACATTTTATATTAATAAACATTAACTTCGGATACCAGTCAGCAATCGCAGGCAGTATCTTTCAAATAGAAACATTTTTTGTTCATATAAAATAACTTGAAAAAAAGTGTCAGGGCTTTGGTGTAAAAAAAATATTTTTGAACGGTTGCCTCAGATTTGCCAGCGATCTCCTGTAATTGGCGTCAGATACATTTTATATTAATAAACATTAACTTCAGATACCAGTCAGCAATCGCAGGCAGTATCTTTCTAATAGAAACATGTTTTGTTCCTATAAAATAACTTGAAAAAAGTGTCAGGGCTTTGGTGTAAAATTCATATTTTTCATATTTTTGAACGGTTATATGAGACTTGCCAGCGATCTCCTGTAATTGGCGACAGATACATTTTACGTTATTAAACATTAACTTCGGATACCAGTCAGCAATCGCAGGCAGTATCTTTCAAATAGAAACATGTTTTGTTCCTATAAAATAACTTGAAAAAAGTGTCAGGGCTTTGGTGTAAAATTCATATTTTTCATATTTTTGAACTGTTACCTCAGATTTGCCAGCGAACTCCTTGGCGTCAGATACATTTTATATTAATAAACATTAACTTCAGATACCAGTCAACAATCGCAGGCAGTATCTTTCAAATAGAAACATTTTTTGTTCATATAAAATAACTTGAAAAAAGGGTCAGGTCTTTGGTGTAAAATTAATATTTTTTTATATTTTTGAACGGTTATATGAGACTTGCCAGCGATCTCCTGTAATTGGCGACAGATACATTTTACGTTATTAAACATTAACTTCGGATACCAGTCAGCAATCGCAGGCAGTATCTTTCAAATAGAAACATTTTTTGTTCATATAAAATAACTTGAAAAAAGTGTCAGGGCTTTGATGTAAAATTAATATTTTTCATATTTTTGAACTGTTACTTCAGATTTGCCAGCGATCTCCTGTAATTGGCGTCAGATACATTTTATATTAATAAACATTAACTCTCTCGATACCAATAGCAATCGCAGGCAGTATCTTTCAAATAGAAACATGTTTTGTTCCTATAAAATAACTTGAAAAAAGTGTCAGGCTTTGGTAAAATTCATATTTTCATATTTTGAACTACACCTCAGATTTGCCAGCTAACTCCTTGGCCAGATACATTTTATATTAATAAACATTAACTTCAGATACCAGTCAGTAATCGTGAGGTAGCATTCTAAAGAAAAACATTTTGTCTATATAGCCAATTTGGAAAAAGGGTCAGGTAATGGTGTAAAATTAATATTTTTCTATATTTTGAACGGGTTACCTCTAGATTTTGCTAAAGGACTTCCTGTAATTGGCGTCAGATACACTTTTATATTAATAAACATTAACTTCAGATACCAGTCAGCAATCGCAGGCAGTTTCTTTCAAATAGAAACATTTTTTGTTAATATAAAATAACTTCAAAAAAGTGTCAGGTCTTTGGTGTAAAATTAATATTTTTCATATTTTTGAACGGTTGTCTCAGATTTGCCAGCGATCTCCTGTAATTGGCGTCAGATACATTTTATATTAATAAACATTAACTTCAGATACCAGTCAGCAATCGCAGGCAGTATCTTTCAAATAGAAACATTTTTTGTTCATATAAAATAACTTGAAAAAATTGTCAGGGCTTTGGTGTAAAATTAATATTTTTCATATTTTGGAGTGGTTATATCAGACTTGCCAGCGATCTCCTGTGACTGGCGTCAGATACATTTTATATTAATAAACATTAACTTCAGATACCAGTCAGTAATCGCAGGCAGTTCTTTCAAATAGAAACATTTTTTGTTTATATAAAATAACTTGAAAAAAGTGTCAGGTCTTTGCTGTAAAATGAATATTTTTCATATTTTTGAACGGTTACCTCAGATTTGACAGCGATCTCCTGTAATTGGCGTCAGATACATTTTATATTAATAAACATTAACTTCAGATACTAGTCAACAATCACAGGCAGTTTCTTTCAAATAGAAACATTTTTGTTCATATAAAATAACTTCAAAAAAGTGTCAGGTCTTTGGTGTAAAATTAATATTTTTCATATTTTTGAACGGTTGCCTCAGATTTGCCAGCGATCTCCTGTAATTGGCGCCAGATACATTTTATATTAATAAACATTAACTTCAGATACCAGTCAGCAATCGCAGGCAGTTTCTTTCAAATAGAAACATTTTTTGTTCATATAAAATAACTTGAAAAAAGTGTCAGGTCTCTGGTGTAAAATTAATATTTTTTATATTTTTGAAGGGTTGCCTCAGATTTGCCAGCGATCTCCTGTAATTGACGTCAGATACATTTTATATGAATAAACATTAACTTCAGATACCAGTCAGCAATCGCAGGCAGTTTCTTTCAAATAGAAACATTTTTTGTTAATATAAAATAACTTGAAAAAAGTGTCAGGTCTTTGGTGTAAAATTAATATTTTTCATATTTTTGAACTGTTACCTCAGATTTGCCAGCGATCTCCTGTAATTGGCGTCAGATACATTTTATATTAATAAACATTAACTTCAGATACCAGTCAGCAATCGCAGGCAGTATCTTTCAAATAGAAACATTTTTTGTTCATATAAAATAACTTGGAAAAAAGTGTCAGGGCTTTGGTGTAAAACAAATATTTTAAACAGTTTTGAACGGTTGCCGCAGATTTGTCAGCGATCTCCTGTGATTGGCGTCAGAAACATTTTATATGGATAAATATTAACTTCAGATACCAGTCAGCAATCGCAGACAGGTTCTTTCAAATAGAAACATTTTTTGTTCATATAAAATAACTTGAAAAAAGTGTCAGGGCCTTGGTTTCCAATAAGTATTTTTCGTATTTTTGAACGGTTACCTCAGACTTGCCAGCGATCTCCTGTGATTGGTGTCAGATACATTTTACATTAATAAACATTAACTTCAGATACCAGTCAGCAATCGCAGGCAGTATCTTTCAAATAGAAACATTTTTTGTTCATATAAAATAACTTGAAAAAAGTGTCAGGTCTTTGGTGTAAAATTAATATTTTTAATATTTTTGAACGGTTGCCTCAGACTTGCCAGCGATCTCCTGTAATTGACGTCAGATACATTTTATATTAATAAACATTAACTTCAGATACCAATCAGCAATCGCAGGCAGTTTCTTTCAAATAGAAACATTTTTTGTTCATATAAAATAACTTGAAAAAAGTGTCGGGTCTTTGGTGTAAAATTAATATTTTTCATATTTTTGAACGGTTGC
>VONZ01004130.1:0-12612 GCA_012976165.1 Labeo catla | reverse complement strand
ACTGAGAAAAGACGTTTTAGAGCGTTTCCAAGCATGCCTTGGTTTCATGAGCTGACATGCCTAAAAACATAAGCGTTTCATGAACTGAGTCTCTAACTAAATTTCACATGCAATAAACTTCTAACACATTAAGAATTGTCTTTCTGCATTGTAAATAACATTTCTTTCATGCATCTGAAACATTTTAAATATGGGTCAGCTTTTTTCATGAAACTGCATGAACTAGCGTTTTCTGACTGAGAAAAGACGTTTTAGAGCGTTTCCAAGCATGCCTTGGTTTCATGAGCTGAGTTGCCTAAAATCAGGATTGGCGTTCCTACAAGGCTCTAACTAAGCGTTTTATGAACTGAGGATGTAACTAAATTTCATATGCAATAAACTTCTAACACATTAAGAATTGTCTTTCTGCATTGTAAATAACATTCCGTTCATGCATCTGAAACATTTTTAATGTTGGCCGACTTTATTCATGAAACTTCATGAACTTTCGTTTTCTGACTGAGAAAAGACGTTTTAGAGCGTTTCCAAGCATTCCTTTGTTTCATGAGCTGACATGCCTAAAAACATTTTTGGCGATCCTAGAAGGCCCAGACTAAGCGTTTTATGAACTGAGTCTCTAACTAAATATCGTATGCAATAAACTTCTAACACATTAAGAATTGTCTTTCTGCATTGTAAATAACATTTCTTTCATGCATGTGAAACATTTTTAGTGTGGGTCAGATTTATTCATGAAACTTAATGAACTAGCGTTTTCTGACTGAGAAAAGACGTTTTAGAGCGTTTCCAAGCATGCCTTGGTTTCATGAGCTAAGCTGTCAAGGGATTACAAATTTAAGAATCTGTTTAAAATATGCTGGACTTTATGCATATTTGTTATAGGTTCCAATATAACAACTGAACTGAAAAAGTTATGTATATTGTGACAGTCTAAGAGCAGGCAGCCCAGTTCCCTGAGACAGTAACCTTTTGTCTTTATGCAGTTCCTGAGCATCTGGCAGGTTTTCCCAAGTTAAGTGTGAATTCTAAAATCAAGGTACAACTGTGCCTTTTGTTTAAGCACCTATGCATTTGAATGATACTTGTATGCTAAATAGATCAAGGCTGGGAAAAATCTTTAACTGAGCTGTTTTCCTGTACCACATTTGCATGCTTTGTTTAGATTGATTCCACCTCTATGTACTCCTCCCCCTTCAACCCTATATACTCTGCTGTGCTGAGCTTTGAGAAGACGACTTTTTGAAGACTGCAGTGCAGAGCAGCGAGTATCTGAATAAAGAAAAACGTCTGCTTCACGATATCCAAAAACGTCTCCTGGGCTCTAAGAAAAAATTCACAACAAGTTGCCTAAAATCAGGATTGGCGTTCCTAGAAGGCTCTAACTAAGCGTTTTATGAACTGAGGCTGTAACTAAATTTCATATGCAATAAACTTCTAACACATCAAGAATTGTCTCTCTGCATTGTAAATAACATTTTCATGCATGTGAAACATTTTTACTGTGGGTCAGATTTATTCATGAAACTGCATGAAATAGCGTTTTCTGACTGAGAAAAGACGTTTTAGAGCGTTTCCAAGCATGCCTTGGTTTCATGAGCTAGGATGCCTAACATCAGGATTGGTGTTCCTAGAAGGCTCTAACTAAGCGTTTTATGAACTGAGGCTGTAACTAAATTTCATATCCAATAAACTTCTAACACATCAAGAATTGTCTTTCTGCATTGTAAATAACATTTCTTTCATGCATCTGAAACATTTTTAATATGGGTCAGCTTTTTTCATGAAACTGCATGAACTAGCGTTTTCTCACTGAGAAAAGACGTTTTAGAGCGTTTCCTAGCATGTCTTGGTTCCATGAGCTGAGTTGCCTAAAATCAGGATTGGCGTTCCTAGAAGGCTCTAACTAAGCGTTTTATGAACTGAGGCTGTAACTAAATTTCATATGCAATAAACTTCTAACACATTAAGAATTGTCTGTCTGCATTGTAAATAACATTTCTTTCATGCATCTGAAACATTTTTAATATGGGTCAGCTTTTTTCATGAAACTGCATGAACTAGCGTTTTCTGACTGAGAAAAGACGTTTTAGAGCGCTTCCAAGCATGCCTTGGTTTGATGAGCTAGGATAAAATCACTATTACAAGCCCTTAGAAGGCTCTTAACTAAGCCGCTTTAAGGAACTGAGGCTCTAACTTAATATGAAATGTATAAAACCCCAAGGCTACCTAGAAGCTTCTCTGGATTGTAAATAAATATTCTCTTTCATGCATGTGAATCATTTTTAATGTGGGTCATTTTTTCTGCTTTTATAAGAGCAGGCAGCCCAGGCCCTGAGACAGTAACCTTTTGTCTTTATGCAGTTCCTGAGCATCTGGCAGGTTTTCCAAAGTTAAGTGTGAATTCTAAGATCAAGGTACAACTGTGCCTTTTGTTTAAGCACCTATGCATTTGAATGACACTTGTATGCTAAATAGATCAAGGCTGGGAAAAATCTTTAACTGAGCTGTTTTCCTGTACCACATTTGCATGCTTTGTTTAGATTGATTCCACCTCTATGTACTCCTCCCCCTTCAAACCTATATACTCTGCTGTGCTGAGCTTTGAGAAGACAACTTTTTGAAGACTGCAGTGCAGAGCAGCGAGTATCTGAATAAAGAGAAACGTCTGCTTCAAGATATCCAAAAACGTCTCCTGGTCTCTAAGAAAAAATTCACAACAGTTTTGGTGCCGTGACCCGGATAGAGCTCCTCACCTGAAGCCAGATTGAAACTTCAAGCTCAACAAAGATCTGACTTTGGTCCAGACTGAATTCCAGAAACTTTTTTTCAGCTCAACAACGATTTGGTGAGTGTTACTCTATTCAAAGAACCACTACAGACCAGTACATGTGGTTAGCCGCTGCGCCGCCAGAGAAGTGTTAACAAACAGCTGCAGGGTTTGGTTAACAGACTAGTTTTCCTCTATTCAGGTAGAGAAGATTAGCATTACGTGCTAATATCTGTTATCCTCTGTTTTAGGCAGAGAAGATTAGCGTAAAGTGCTAGTTGTTTATGTTCAGGAATCCTCTGCTTTGCCAGAGAAGGTTAACAACAGTTGTTCTGTGTTAACAAATTTATCCTCTGCTTGCCAGGGAGGTGTTAGAAGTGTATTGTTGTGTCAGAAAAACATTACAAAATGTTGAGAAGGAATGCTAGGTTGATTCCCACAACTGAGAAAGGTGGACTAGCTACCCCTTTATGGACAGACAATGAGTTCAAATCATTGTTAGGAGCGCACATGGACTCAATAGTGACAGAGTCAGTCAGATTGGATTTGACAAAGAAATTTAGTATTGATCCAGAAAAAGTATGGTCAATTGAAGAATGCAAAAAGGTACTTGGGGCATGTATCAGAAAGAGAAACATTAAAGGCATTATCTGCTGCCACAGAGAATTTACCTTATCATTAGCACAAGAACAAGCTCAATGTATTGCTAAGTTAAAAGAACAAAACAAACAACTACAAACTAGAGTGTCCTGTCTCACTAAAAAGGTGGGCCATAACAAGGCCTCAACCAAAAGTGATTCAAAAGACCAACAGTCAGATGAAAGCTATCCTGACTTAGTCTTTGTGTAGACTAGAGGACAATAGCAATACTGGATTAAGAGATAAAAATGTAAATGCAGTTGAAGTATGTGGAGCGAGAAAAAGGGCTCAGAGTAGGGTAGAAGGTGTTGAAACACTTCCATCTGCAACCCCCAGACTCCAGTTACAAGCAGTCCATACAGCGCTAGGACCCGAAGATATAGAAAGACTATCCCAGAGCTTACCCTCAGCACGCACAAATTTTTCTGAATTTAGAAGAGCATTGACTAGCAAAATGCGTCTCTACGACATGTCGTTAGCAGAAGTCACACAGCTGATGTCACAAATTCTAACTGAATCTGAATTCAACAGGTTTGAGTCTGCTGTTACTTCTGAACTACAACATGCCAGTAAAGCGGATTTGAGAGAAGGTGTTTTGAAAATTCTAAAGAATATCATGGGACCCAAAATAGACTGGTCCAGAATCACTAACTGTGTGCAAAGGGAAGAAGAAACTGTGAATGAATACAGTGAAAGGTTCTGCCAGTCAGCTGTAACTTACAGTGGAATAGTTGAGGATCCTGAAAGTGTGCTAGATGACAAGGGACCCTTAGTCCGCATCTGGTCAGATGGCCTTGTAGCTGAGTACAGAAAAGCCTTGACATTCCTGGATTTAACTTGGTCTAACAAAACTCTCAGAAGTAACCTAGACATGTTAGCTATTTGGGAAAGAGACTCTGATCTTAAAGCAAGAGTAAAGATTGCAGCAGCATCCTTTCAGGTCAACATAAAGAACCAACAGAAAAATAAATGTCCTAAGAGGGAGGGTAATTGTCATTACTGTGGTAAACGTGGACACTGGATGAAAGAGTGTAGAAAAAACAAAAAGTATGTAAGAGAAATGAACAGTGTAAATCAGCTCCTTCTCAGTCTGCTTGCAACACTGAAGCAGACCCTCCCCACTACACCAAACTCGTGGGGCAGCTTGCTGAGGTGCTAACTGTTAAGGCTGTGAGTGCTTAATTACCCCATTAATCTACAACAAAGATGAAAAGATTCTTTGCAAATAGAACAAAAGGAAGTTGACTTCCTCCCACTGGGGGACTCTGGTTAAGTACACTCACAGCCAAAAACAATACTACAGCACACTACAGTCACTCATCCCTCCTCTATGGGTTATGATGTTTGCTATGACTGATGTTTCATTAGAGGATGGAGTGATTGCACAGTTAAGTTCGCACACTAACTACAGGGACAGACTAGGACACACAGGACAGTGAGGAGCCCAGAGAAGAACCGAAGTGCAACAGGCCTCGGGGGCCAACCCTGTGGTGAAGATTTCCTCATAGGTTTTTCCCCTCATCAGTTTGTCCCCACCTCACTGGTCCATGGGTGTCAAATGACTTAAGACTAGGGCAGCAAAACCACTATACGATCATCAGACTTAAAACCACTATACGATCACTAGACTTAAAACCACTATACGATCAACAGAAGTCTAAAATGTCTATGCATGAATACTGCTGGTCTATATGCCTAAAATCACTATTGGCGTTCCTAGAAGGCTCTAACTAAGTGTTTTATGAACTGAGTCTCTAACTTAATATGAAATGTATAAAACTTTTGACACATCTAGAAGTTTCTTTCTGGATTGTAAATAACATTTCTTTCATGCATGTGAAACATTTTTAATTTGGGTCAGCTTTTTTCATGAAACTGCATGAACTAGCGCTTTCTGACTGAGAAAAGACGTTTTAGAGCGTTTCCAAGCATGCCTTGGTTTCATGAGCTAGGATGCATAAAATCACTATTGGCGTTCCTAGAAGGCTCTAACTAAGCGTTTTATGAACTGAGGCTCTAACTTAATATGAAATGTATAAAACTTCTGACACATCTAGAAGTTTCTTTCTGGATTGTAAATAACATTTCTTTCATGCATGTAAAACATTTTTAATGTGGGTCAGCTTTTTTCATGAAACTGCATGAACTAGCGTTTTCTGACTGAGAAAAGACGTTTTAGAGCGTTTCCAAACATGCCTTGGTTTCATGAGCTGACATGCCTAAAAACATTTTTGGCGATCCTAGAAGGCCCAGACTAAGGGTTTTATGAACTGAGTCTCTAACTAAATTTCATATGCAATAAACTTCTAACACATTAAGAATTGTCTTTCTGCATTGTAAATAACATTTCTTCCATGCATCTGAAACATTTTTAATGTGGGTCAACTTTATTCATTAAACTTCATAAACTTTCGTTTTCTTACTGAGAAAAGACGTTTTAGAGCGTTTCCAAGCATTCCTTGGTTTCATGAGCTGACATGCCTAAAAACATTTTTGGCGATCCTAGAAGGCCCAGAATAAGCGTTTTATGAACTGAGTCTCTAACTTAATATGAAATGTATAAAACTTCTGACACATCTAGAAGTTTCTTTCTGGATTGTAAATAACATTTCTTTCATGCATGTAAAAGATTTTTAATGTGGGTCAGCTTTTTTCATGAAACTGCATGAACTAGCGTTTTCTCACTGAGAAAAGACGTTTTAGAGCGTTTCCAAGCATGCCTTGGTTTCATGAGCTGAGTTGCCTAAACTCAGTATTGGCGTTCCTAGAAGGCTCTCACTAAGCGTTTTATGAACTGAGGCTGTAACTAAATTTCATATGCAAAAAACTTCTAACACATCAAGAAGTGTCTTTCTGCATTGTAAGTAACATTTCTTTCATGCATGTGAAACATTTTTAATATGGCTCAGCTTTTTTCATGAAACTGCATGAACTAGCGTTTTCTGACTGAGAAAAGACGTTTTAGAGCGTTTCCAAGCATGCCTTGGTTTCGTGAGCTGAGTTGCCTAAAAACATTTTTGGAGATCCTAGAAGGCCATAACTAAGCGTTTTATGAACTGGCGGTCTCTTCATTTTATTGACTTCTAACACATTAAAGAATTGTCTTTCTGCATTGTGAATAACATTTCTTTCATGCATGTGAAACATTTTTAATGTGGGTCAGCTTTTTTCATGAAACTGCATGAACTAGCGTTTTCTGACTGAGAAAAGACGTTTTAGAGCGTTTCAAGCATGTCTTGGTTTCATGAGCTGAGTTGCCTAAAATCAGGATTGGCGTTCCTAGAAGGCTCTAACTAAGCGTTTTATGAACTGAGGCTGTAACTAAATTTCATATGCAACAAACTTCTAACACATCAAGAATTGTCTTTCTGCATTGTAAATAACCTTCCGTTCATACATCTGAAACATTTTTAATGTGGGTCAACTTTATTCATGAAACTTCATGAACTTTCGTTTTCTCACTGAGAAAAGACGTTTTAGAGCGTTTCCAAGCATGCCTTGGTTTCATGAGCTGACATGCCTAAAAACATTTTTGGCGATCCTAGAAGGCCCAGACTAAGCGTTTTATGAACTGAGTCTCTAACTAAATTTCATATTTAGTTTTTAGAGAAAAGTATTTAGTATTTAGAGAAAAGACGTTTTAGAGTGTTTCCAAGCATGCCTTGGTTTCATGAGCTAGGATGCCTAAAATCACTATTGGCGTTCCTAGAAGACCCAGACTAAGCGTTTTATGAACTGAGTCTCTAACTAAATTTCATATGCAATAAACTTCTAACACATCAAGAATTGTCTTTCTGCATTGTAAATAACATTCCGTTCATGCATGTGAAACATTTTTAATGTGGGTCAAGCTTTTTTCATGAAACTGCATGAACTAGCGTTTTCTGACTGAGAAAAGACGTTTTAGAGCGTTTCCAAGCATGCCTTGGTTTCATGAGCTAGGATGCCTAAAATCAGGATTGGTGTTCCTAGAAGGCTCTAACTAAGCGTTTTATGAACTGAGGCTGTAACTAAATTTCATATGCAATAAACTTCTAACACATCAAGAATTGTCTTTCTGCATTGTAAATAACATTCCGTTCATGCATCTGAAACATTTTTAATGTGGGTCAACTTTATTCATGAAACTTCATGAACTTTCGTTTTCTCACTGAGAAAAGACGTTTTAGAGCGTTTCCAAGCATGCCTTGGTTTCATGAGCTGAGTTGCCTAAAATCAGGATTGGCGTTCCTAGAAGGCTCTAACTAAGCGTTTTATGAACTGAGGCTGTAACTAAATTTCATATGCAATAAACTTCTAACACATTAAGAATTGTCTGTCTGCATTGTAAATAACATTTCTTTCATGCATCTGAAACATTTTTAATATGGGTCAGCTTTTTTCATGAAACTGCATGAACTAGCGTTTTCTGACTGAGAAAAGACGTTTTAGAGCGTTTCCAAGCATGCCTTGGTTTCATGAGCTAGGATGCCTAAAATCACTATTGGCGTTCCTAGAAGGCTCTAGCTAAGCGTTTTATGAACTGAGGCTCTAACTTAATATAAAATGTATAAAACTTCTGACACATCTAGAAGTTTCTTTCTGGATTGTAAATAACATTTCTTTCATGCATCTGAAACATTTTTAATATGGGTCAGCTTTTTTCATGAAACTGCATGAACTAGCGTTTTCTCACTGAGAAAAGACGTTTTAGAGCGTTTCCAAGCATGCCTTGGTTTCATGAGCTAAGTTGCCGAAGGATTACAAATTTAAGAATCTGTTTAAAATATGCTGATCTTATGCATATTTGTTATAGGTTCCAATATAACAACTGAACTGAAAAAAATATGTATATTGTGACAGTCTAAGAGCAGGCAGCCCAGGCCCTGAGACAGTAACCTTTTGTCTTTATGCAGTTCCTGAGCATCTGGCAGGTTTTCCAAAGTTAAGTGTGAATTCTAAGATCAAGGTACAACTGTGCCTTTTGTTTAAGCACCTATGCATTTGAATGACACTTGTATGCTAAATAGATCAAGGCTGGGAAAATCTTTAACTGAGCTGTTTTCCTGTACCACATTTGCATGCTTTGTTTAGATTGATTCCACCTCTATGTACTCCTCCCCCTTCAAACCTATATACTCTGCTGTGCTGAGCTTTGAGAAGACGACTTTTTGAAGACTGCAGTGCAGAGCAGCGAGTAACTGAATAAAGAGAAACTTCTGCTTCAAGATATCCAAAAACGTCTCCTGGTCTCTAAGAAAAAATTCACAACAGTTTTGGTGCCGTGACCCGGATAGAGCTCCTCACCTGAATCCAGATTGAAACTTCAAGCTCAACAAAGATCTGACTTTGGTCCAGACTGAATTCCAGAAACTTTTTTTCAGCTCAACAACGATTTGGTGAGTGTTACTCTATTCAAAGACCCACTACAGACCAGTACATGTGGTTAGCCTCTGCGCCGCCAGAGAAGTGTTAACAAACAGCTGCAGGGTTTGGTTAACAGACTAGTTTTCCTCTATTCAGGTAGAGAAGATTAGCATTACGTGCTAATATCTGTTATCCTCTGTTTTAGGCAGAGAAGATTAGCGTAAAGTGCTAGTTGTTTATGTTCAGGAATCCTCTGCTTTGCCAGAGAAGGTTGAATACATGATGTGTATTAACTAGGTTTTCCTCTGCTTTGCCAGAGAAGGTTAACAACAGTTGTTCTGTGTTAACAAATTTATCCTCTGCTTGCCAGGGAGGTGTTAGAAGTGTATTGTTGTGTCAGAAAAAACATTACAAAATGTTGAGAAGGAATGCTAGGTTGATTCCCACAACTGAGAAAGGTGGACTAGCTACCCCTTTATGGACAGACAATGAGTTCAAATCATTGTTAGGAGAGCACATGGACTCAATAGTGACAGAGTCAGTCAGATTGGATTTGACAAAGAAATTTAGTATTGATCCAGAAAAAGTATGGTCAATTGAAGAATGCAAAAAGGTACTTGGGGCATGTATCAGAAAGAGAAACATTAAAGGCATTATCTGCTGCCACAGAGAATTTACCTTATCCTTAGCACAAGAACAAGCTCAATGTATTGCTAAGTTAAAAGAACAAAACAAACAACTACAAACTAGAGTGTCCTGTCTCACTAAAAAGGTGGGCCATAACAAGGCCTCAACCAAAAGTGATTCAAAAGCCCAACAGTCAGATGAAAGCTATCCTGACTTACAGTCTTTGTGTAGACTAGAGGACAATAGCAATACTGGATTAAGAGATAAAAATGTAAATGCAGTTGAAGTATGTGGAGCGAGAAAAAGGGCTCAGAGTAGGGTAGAAGGTGTTGAAACACTTCCATCTGCAACCCCCAGACTCCAGTTACAAGCAGTCCATACAGCGCTAGGACCTGAAGATATAGAAAGACTATCCCAGAGCTTACCCTCAGCACGCACAAATTTTTCTGAATTTAGAAGAGCATTGACTAGCAAAATGCGTCTCTACGACATGTCGTTAGCAGAAGTCACACAGCTGATGTCACAAATTCTAACTGAATCTGAATTCAACAGTTTTGAGTCTGCTGTTACTTCTGAACTACAACATGCCAGTAAAGCGGATTTGAGAGAAGGTGTTTTGAAAATTCTAAAGAATATCATGGGACCCAAAATAGACTGGTCCAGAATCACTAACTGTGTGCAAAGGGAAGAAGAAACTGTGAATGAATACAGTGAAAGGGTCTGCCAGTCAGCTGTAACTTACAGTGGAATAGTTGAGGATCCTGAAAGTGTGCTAGATGACAAGGGACCCTTAGTCCGCATCTGGTCAGATGGCCTTGTAGCTGAGTACAGAAAAGCCTTGACATTCCTGGATTTAACTTGGTCTAACAAAACTCTCAGAAGTAACCTAGACATGTTAGCTATTTGGGAAAGAGACTCTGATGTTAAAGCAAGAGTAAAGATTGCAGCAGCATCCTTTCAGGGCAACATAAAGAACCAACAGAAAAATAAATGTCCTAAGAGGGAGGGTAATTGTCATTACTGTGGTAAACGTGGACACTGGATGAAAGAGTGTAGAAAAAACAAAAAGTATGTAAGAGAAATGAACAGTGTAAATCAGCTCCTTCTCAGTCTGCTTGCAACACTGAAGCAGACCCTCCCCACTACACCAAACTCGTGGGCAGCTTGCTGAGGTGCTAACTGTTAAGGCTGTGAGTTCTTAATTACCCCATTAATCTACAACAAAGATGAAAAGATTCTTTGCAAATAGAACAAAAGGAAGTTGACTTCCTCCCACTGGGGGACTCTGGTTAAGTACACTCACAGCCAAAAACAATACTACAGCACACTACAGTCACTCATCCCTCCTCTATGGGTTATGATGTTTGCTATGACTGATGTTTCATTAGAGGATGGAGTGATTGCACAGTTAAGTTCGCACACTAACTACAGGGACAGACTAGGACACACAGGACAGTGAGGAGCCCAGAGAAGAACCGAAGTGCAACAGGCCTCGGGGGCCAACCCTGTGGTGAAGATTTCCTCATAGGTTTTTCCCCTCATCAGTTTGTCCCCACCTCACTGGTCCATGGGTGTCAAATGACTTAAGACTAGGTCAGCAAAACCACTATACGATCATCAGACTTAAAACCACTATACGATCACTAGACTTAAAACCACTATACGATCAACAGAAGTCTAAAATGGCTATGCATGAATACTGCTGGTCTATATGCCTAAAATCACTATTGGCGTTCCTAGAAGGCTCTAACTAAGTGTTTTATGAACTGAGTCTCTAACTTAATATGAAATGTATAAAACTTTTGACACATCTAGAAGTTTCTTTCTGGATTGTAAATAACATTTCTTTCATGCATGTGAAACATTTTTAGTGTGGGTCAGCTTTTTTTCATGAAACTTCATGAACTATCGTTTTCTCACTGAGAAAAGACGTTTTAGAGCGTTTCCAAGCATGCCTTGGTTTCATGAGCTAGGATGCATAAAATCACTATTGGCGCTCAGAAGGCTCTAGCTAAGCTGCTTTATGAACTGAGGCTCTAACTTAATATGAAAAATGTATAAACTTCACATCTAGAAGTTTCTGGATTGTAAATAACATTCCGTTCATGCATCTGAAACATTTTTAATGTGGGTCAACTTTATTCATGAAACTTCATGAACTTTCGTTTTCTCACTGAGAAAAGACGTTTTAGAGCGTTTCCAAGCATTTCTTGGTTTGATGAGCTGACATGCCTAAAAACATTTTTGGCGATCCTAGAAGGCCCAGACTAAGGGTTTTATGAACTGAGTCTCTAACTAAATTTCATATGCAATAAACTTCTAACACATTAAGAATTGTCTTTTTGCATTGTAAATAACATTTCTTCCATGCATCTGAAACATTTTTAATATGGGTCAGCTTTTTTCATGAAACTGCATGAACTAGCGTTTTCTGACTGAGAAAAGACGTTTTAGAGCGTTTCCAAGCATGCCTTGGTTTCATGAGCTGACATGCCTAAAAACATTTTTGGCGATCCTAGAAGGCCCAGACTAAGCGCTTTATGAACTGAGTCTCTAACTAAATTTCATATGCAATAAACTTCTAACACATCAAGAATTGTCTTTCTGCATGGTAAATAACATTTCTTTCATGCATGTGAAACATTTTTAATGTGGGTCAACTTTATTCATGAAACTTCATGAACTTTCGTTTTCTCACTGAGAAAAGACGTTTTAGAGCGTTTCCAAGCATGCCTTGTTTTCATGAGCTGAGTTGCCTAAAACTGTGGACTACGCTCCTAGAAGGCTCCTTAACTAAGCCGCTTCTTTATGAACTGAGGCTCTAACTAAATTTCATATGCAACAAACTTCTAACACATTAAGAATTGTCTTTCTGCATTGTAAATAACATTTCTTTCATGCATCTGAAACCTTTTTAATATGGGTCAGCTTTTTTCATGAAACTGCATGAACTAGCGTTTTCTCACTGAGAAAAGACGTTTTAGAGCGTTTCCAAGCATTCCTTGGTTTCATGAGCCGACATTCCTAAAAACATTTTTGGAGATCCTAGAAGGCCCAGACTAAGCGTTTTATGAACTGAGTCTCTAACTAAATTTCATATGCAATAAACTTCTAACACATTAAGAATTGTCTTTATGCATTGTAAATAACATTTCTTTCATGCATCTGAAACATTTTTAATATGGGTCAGCTTTTTTCATGAAACTGCATGAACTAGCGTTTTCTCACTGAGA
>VONZ01004129.1:7500-12634 GCA_012976165.1 Labeo catla | reverse complement strand
GAATTCGGCCCGGTCTCGGGGGAGCCGCGGCCGGTCAAAATTTCGGCCGTCGGGGGCCTCTATCTCCGGCCCCCGGGGGTCCATCGACTCGCTGCCGGTGGCGTCGGGTAGGGGTCCTCCGCGTCTACCGGCGACGCGAGTTTGGCGCGGATCGGCCAGGTCTCCTGGGAGTTACGGCCGGTTGAACTTTTTGCAGCTCGGGTCGAACTTCCGACCAACCCCCGCCCCCCTCGAGGCGCCGAGGCCGGCCCGTCAGGGCGCCTCTTCCCCGGGCACGGTGCGACCCCGGAGGGAGGTCTCGGGGGGCGATGGCCCTTTTACCCGCCGTCGTGGTATCGATATATACCGGGACGTATACCTCCGGGGAGGGGGGGCTCTGCCGAGGCCCCGGCCACACGTAAGCTTGACTCCGGGGGGGCACGGGAGTAGGTTGGCGCCCCCTGCTCTGGGACTTGACGGATCTCCACGAGCATGGCTGCTGAGCTCCAGGGGCCTTTTCGAGCAATGCCAGCCCACGCCAAACCTCACTCTGGTGGGCACGGGGGTAGGTTGGCGCCCCCTACTCCGGGACTTGACGGATCTCCGTAAGCATGGGTGCTGAGCTCCAGGGGGCTTTCCGAGCGGTGCTAGCCCACGCCAAACCTCACTCTGGTGGGCAAGGGGGTAGGTTGGCGCCCCCTACTCATAAGCATGGGTGCTGAGCTCCAGGGGGCTTTTCGAGCGATGCCAGCCCACGTTAAATCTCACTCTGGTGGGCATGGGATTAGGCTTTGTCCCCCTACTCTGTGACTTGACGGTTCTCCATAAGAATGGCTGCCGAGCTGTGTCCCCCTAAAAAAAAAAAAAAGAAAAACCGAGTGTTGCGGGGGCGACCAGCGGGATTTACGAAAACAAAGTATGAAAAGCGCAGCCTGGGTCGAACGGCCACCCCGGCTGGGCCGAGGGCGTTTTGGCATCGACTCCCCCGCCTCCCCTCACCCTTTTGGGGAAGGCTGAGCAGGGCAGAGACCCTGGAGGAACACGGACTTCCACAGCAATGCGGCTTTTTACCATCGACTTGCCCGCCTCCCCTCACCCTTCTGGGGCAGGCTCAGCAGGGCAGACACCCTGGAGGTTCCCCGCCAAAAAAAAAAATGACAAAGTGTTGCGGGGGCGACCAGCGGGATTTACGAAAACAAAGTATGAAAAGCGCAGCCTGGGTCGAACGGCCACCCCGGCTGTGCCGAGGGCGTTTTGGCATCGACTCCCCCTGCCTCCCCTCACCCTTTGGGGGAAGGCTGAGCAGGGCGGAGACCCTGGAGGAACACGGACGTCCACAGCAATGAGGCTTTTTGCCATTGACTTGCCCGCCTCCCCTCACCCTTCTGGGGCAGGCTCAACAGGGCAGACACCCTGGAGGTTCCCCGCCAAAAACAAAAAAAAATGACAAAGTGTTGCTGGGCGACCAGCGGATTTAATAAAACAGCATGAAAGTTTAGCCTGGTCGAACGCCACCGGGCTGGGCCGGCATGCTTTTTGAGATCGATCACCGCCTCCCCCTACCCCTTCTGGGCAGGCTCAGCAGGGCAGAGACCGGAGGAACACGGATCTCCACAGGCACGGTGAGGCTTTGCCACGAGACTTGCCCGGCCTCACCCTTCTGGGCAGGCTCAGCAGGGCAGACAATTCTGGAGGAACACGGACTTCCACAGAATGAGGCTTTATCGATTGCTCGGCTTCCCCCTCGCCTCCTCTGGGGCAGGTCAGCAGGGCAGACACACCCCGGGAGGTTCCCCGCCAAAAAAAAAAAAAAAAATGACAAAGTGTTGCTGGGGCGACCCAGCGGGATTTACGAAACAAAGTATGAAAGCGCAGCCTGTCGAACGGGCCACCCGCTGGCTGGGCCGAGGGCGTTTTGGCATCGACTCCTGCCTCCCTCACCCTTTGGGGAAGGCTGAGCAGGGCGGAGACCCTGGAGGTCACGACGCCCACAGCAATGTAGAGGCTTTGCTATCGACTTCCGTTCACCACCCTTCTGGGGCAGGTTCAACAGGGCAGACACCTGGAGGTTCCTCACAAAAAAAAAAAAAATGACAAAGTGTTGTTGGGCACCAGCTGGATTTTACTTAAAACAAAGTATGAAAAGCGCAGCCTGGGTCGAACGGCCACCCGGGCTGGGCCGAGGGCGTTTTGGCATCGACTCGCCCGCCTCCCCTTTACCCTTCTGGGGCAGGCTCAGCAGGGCAGAGACCCTGGAGGAACACGGACTTCCACAGCAATGAGGCTTTTTGCCATCGACTTGCCCGCCTCCCCTCACCCTTCTGGGGCAGGCTCATCAGGGCAGACACCCTGGAGGTACCCCGCCAAAAAAAGAAAAACGACAAAGTGTTGCTGGGGCGACCAGCGGGATTTACGAAAACAAAGTATGAAAAGCGCAGCCTGGGTCGAACGGCCACCCCCGCTGGGCCGAGAGCGTTTTGGCATCAACTTGCCCGCCTCCCCTCACCCTTCTGGGGCAGGCTCAGCAGGGTAGAGCCCCTGGAGGGACAATGGACTTCCACAGTATCGAGGCTTTTACATCGACTTCGTTCGGGCCCCCTCACCCTTCTGGGGCAGGTTTCAGCAGGGCAGTACACCCCGGAAAATCACCAAAAAAAAAAGATAAAGCGTTGCTGGGGCTAATTCAGCCGGATTTAAACAAAGTATGAAAAGCTATTCGGGTCGAACGGCTCCTCCGGCCACCGGGCTGGCATTTACTCCCCACCCCCTTTGGGCAGGCTCAGCAGGGCAGACGCCTGGAGGAACGGGACCTCGAAATGACAAAGTGTTACCGGGTACCAGCCGGGACTCCAAGTAGAACAAAGTGCGCAGTGCGCAGCCTGGGTCGAACGGCCTCCCCCGCTGGGCCGAGGGCGCTTTGGCATCGACTCGCCCGCCTCCCCTCACCCCTTTGGGGCAGGCTCAGCAGGGCAGACGCCCTGGAGGAACGGGGACTCGAAAAATGACAAAGTGTTGCCGGGGTGACCAGCGGGACCTGCGAGAACAAAGTGTGAAAAGCGCAGCCTGGGGCGAACGGCCACCCCCGCTGGGCCGAGGGCGCTTTGGCATCGACTCGCCCGCCTCCCCTCACCCTTTTGGGGCAGGCTCAGCAGGGCAGACGCCCTGGAGGAACGGGGACTCGAAAAATGACAAAGTGTTGCCGGGGGGACCAGCGGGACCTGCGAGAACAAAGTGTGAAAAGCGCAGCCTGGGTCGAACGGCCACCCCTGCTGGGCCGAGGCCGTCTTTGCGTCGACTTTGCTCGCCTCCCCCGCCTCCCCTCGCCCTTTTGGGGCAGGCTCAGCGGGGCGGACGCCCCGGAGGTGCCCCGGCCAAAAAAACGCCAAAGTGTCGCCGGGGTGCCCAGCGGGATTTGCGAAAACAAAGTATGAAAAGCGCAGCCCTGCTCGAAGGGCCACCCCCCCCCTCGGGCCGGGCGGGCCCCGCTCCCCGGGGGCACGGCGGGGAAGCGAGCCCCGACCCCGGAGGAGGGCCGCAGGGGCGAAGCTCCTTTTACGGGCCGTCGAGATTTCGGCGAACCCGTAAATTTGTGGACTTAGGTTTTGGGCGCTTGGCTAAAACCTCCACTGCCGACACGGGCCAGGCCCGCTGACCGATTGGAGCGCATTGCGCGCCCGAGCTAGGGCCCCGCCCGGCCGCCACGGCGGCCGCTATGGGTCGGGTGCTCCTAGGGGCACAGGCGAGACGGTACGGTGACCCGAGGGCGAAAGCCTTGTCCGGCCCCAGCGCGCACGAGACGGCCCCATCCGCTGGGGCCCATCCGTTCGTGGGAGGCACAGACGACCGGTCTGACGCAAAGGTCCGTCGCCGGCGGGCGGCGCGAGGGCGCGCGCGGTGGGCGGTGTTACCCCACCTCCGGCCGCGTCCTCGGCCGACCCCCGAGGAACACGCTTTTCCCTGTTACGGCCAGAGAAGTTGCGGGCTGCGGCCACCCCGAATACACGAACCTAGCGGGACACCCCGGGGGGGGGAACGGGCCCTCCGTTTCCACCCCCCGTCCGGAATGTCCTGCTACCTGGTTGATCCTGCCAGTAACATATGCTTGTCTCAAAGATTAAGCCATGCAGGTCTAAGTGCACACGGTCGGTACAGTGAAACTGCGAATGGCTCATTAAATCAGTTATGGTCCCTTTGATCGCTCCACCCAAAGTACTTTGATAACTGTGGCAATTCCAGAGCTAATACATGCAAACGGGCGCCGACCTCGCCTCCCCCCCGGGGGGCTTGGGACGCGTGCATTTATCAGATCCAAAACCCATCCTGGGCTGGCTCCTCCCGGGGCCGGCGCCGGTGAACCTTGGTGACTCTGGATAACCTCAGGCCGATCGCGCGCCCTCGCGGCGGCGACGATTCTTTCGAATGTCGGCCCTATCAACTTTCGATGGTACTTTAGGCGCCTACCATGGTGACCACGGGTGACGGGGAATCAGGGTTCGATTCCGGAGAGGGAGCCTGAGAAACGGCTACCACATCCAAGGAAGGCAGCAGGCGCGCAAATTACCCATTTCCGACTCTGAGAGGTAGTGACGAAAAATAACAATACAGGTCTCTTTCGAGGCCCTGTAATTGGAATGAGCGTATCCTAAACCCCTGGGTGAGGACCCATTGGAGGGCAAGTCTGGTGCCAGCAGCCGCGGTAATTCCAGCTCCAATAGCGTATATTAAAGTTGCTGCAGTTAAAAAGCTCGTAGTTGGCTCTCGGGAGCGGGCTGGCGGTCCGCCGCGAGGCGAGCCACCGCCTGTCCCCGGGCCCTGCCTCCCGGTTGCCCCCCGGATGCCCTTAGCTGGGTGTCCCCGGGGCCCGGAGCGTTTACTTTGAAAAAATTAGAGTGTTCAAAGCAGGCCGCCTGTCGCCGCTGAATACCGCAGCTAGGAATAATGGAATAGGACTCCGGTTCTATTTTGTGGGTTTCTGGAACCCGGGGCCATGATTAAGAGGGACGGCCGGGGCATTCGTATTGCGCCGCTAGAGGTGAAATTCTTGGACCGGCGCAAGACGGACGAGAGCGAAAGCATTTGCCAAGAATGTTTTCATTAATCAAGAACTAAAGTCGGAGGTTCGAAGACGATCAGATACCGTCGTAGTTCCGACCGT
>VONZ01004128.1:0-12677 GCA_012976165.1 Labeo catla | reverse complement strand
TTTTAATATGGGTCAGCTTTATTCATGAAACTTCATGAACTTTCGTTTTCTCACTGACAAAAGACGTTGTAGAGCGTTTCCAAGCATGCCTTGGTTTCATGAGCTAAGATGCCTAAAAACACTACTGGCGTTCCTAGAAGGCTCTAACTAAGCGTTGTATGCACTGAGGCTCTGACTAAATATGAAATGTATAAAACTTCTAACACATCAAGAAGTGTATTTCTGCATTGTAAATAACATTCCTTTCATGCATGTGAAACATATTTAATGTGGGTCAGCTTCACTTATGAAACTGCATGAACTAGCGTATTCTGACTGAGAAAAGACGTTTAAGAGCGTTTCCAAGCATGCCTTGATTTCAGGACCTAGGATGCCTAAAAACACAACTGGCGTTCCTAGAAGGCTCTAACTAAGCGTTTTATGAAATGAGGACCTAACTAAATAGGAAATGTATAAAACTTCTAACACATCAAGAAGTGTCTTTCTGCATTGTAAATCACATTCCTTTCTTGCATGTGAAACATTTTTAATGTGGGTTAGCTTTATTCATGAAACTTCATGAACTTTCGTTTTCTGACTGAGAAAAGACGTTGCAGAGTGTTTCCAAGCATGCCTTTGTTTCATGAGCTAGGATGCCTAAAATCACTCTTGGCGATCCTGAAAGGCTCTAACTAAGCGTTTTATGCACTGAGGCTCTAACTAAATATGACATTTCTAAAACTTCTAACACATCAAGACGTGTCTTTCTGCATTGAAAATAACATTCCTTTCATGCATATGAAACATTTTTAATGTGGGTCAGCTTTATTTATGAAACTGCGTGAACTAGCCTTTTCTGACTGAGAAAAGACGTTTTAGAGCGTTTCCAAGCATGCCTTGGTTTCATGGGCTAAGATGCCTAAAAACATTACTGGCGTTCCTAGAAGGCTCTAACTAAGCATTTTATGCACTGAGGCTCTAACTAAATATGAAATGTATAAAACTTCTAACACATCAAGAAGTGTCTTTCTGCATTATAAATAACATTCCTTTCATGCATGTGAAACATTTTTAATGTGGGTCAGCTTTATTCATGAAACTGCATGAACTAGCTTTTTCTGACTGAGAAAAGACGTTTTAGAGCGTTTCCAAGCATGCCTTGGTTTCCTCAGCTGAGTTGACTAAAATGACTGAGAAAAGATGTTTAGCGCGTTTCCAAGCATGCCTTGGTTTCCTCAGCTGAGTTCACTAAAATGACTGAGAAAAGATGTTTAGAGCGTTTCCAAGCATGCCTTGGTTTCATGAGCTGAGATGCCTAAAAACATTATTGGCGTTCCTAGATGGCCCAGACAAAGCGTTTTATGAACTGAATCTCTAAGTAAATTTCATATGCAAAGAACTTCTAACACATCAAGAAGTGTCTTTCTGCATTGTAAATAACATTCCTTACATGCATGTGAAACATTTTTAATGTGGGTCAGCTTTTTTCATGAAACTGCATGAAATGGGGTTTTCTGACTGAGAAAAGACGTTTTACAGCGTTTCCAAGCATGCCTTGGTTTCATGAGCTGAGACGCCTAAAACACCTACTGGCGCTCCAGAAGGCTCTAACTACGCTTTTATGCACTGAGGCTCCTTAACTAAAATATGAAATGTATAAAACTTCTAAACACATCAAGAAGTGTATTTCTGCATTGTAAATAAATATCTCTTTCATGCATGAAACATTTTAATATGGGTCAGCTTGATTCATGAAACTGTGATGAACTAGCCTTTCTTGACTGAGAAAAGACGCTTAAGAGCCGCTTTCCAAGCATGACTTGGTTTCATGAGCCGAGATGCCTAAAAACATTACATGCTCCTAGAAGCCTCAGACTCAAGCGCTTTATGAACTAACTAAATTTCATATTCAAAAAACATCTAACACATCAAGAAGTGTCTTTCTGCATTGTAAATAACATTCCATTCATGCATGTGAAACATTTTTAATATGGCTCAGCTTTTTTCATGAAACTTCATGAACTTTCGTTTTCTGACTGAGAAAAGACGTTTTAGAGCGTTTCCAGGCATGCCTTGGTTTGATGAGCTTAGTTGCCTAAAATCAGTATTGGCGATCCCAGAAGGCTCTAACTAAGCATTTTATGAACTGAGGCTCTAACTAAATTTCATATTCAAAAAACATCTAACACATCAAGAAGTGTATTTCTGCATTGTAAATAACATTCCTTTCATGCATGTGAAACATTTTTAATATGGCTCAGCTTTTTTCATGAAACTGCATGAACTAGCGTTTTCTGACTGAGGAAAGACGTTTTAGAGCGTTTCCAAGCATTCCTTGGTTTTATGAGCTAAGATGCCTAAAAACATTTTTGGCGATCCTAGAAGGCCCTAACTAAGCGTTTTATGAACTGAGGCTCTGACTAAATTTCATATGCAATAAACTTCTAACACATCAAGAATTGTCTTTCTGCATTGTAAATAACATTCCTTTCATGCATGTGAAACATTTTTAATGTGGGTCAGCTTTTTTCATGAAACTGCATGAACTAGCGTTTTCTGACTGAGAAAAGACGTTTAAGAGCGTTTCCAAGCATGCCTTGATTTCAGGACCTAGGATGCCTAAAAACACAACTGGCGTTCCTAGAAGGCTCTAACTAAGCGTTTTATGAAATGAGGACCTAACTAAATAGGAAATGTATAAAACTTCTAACACATCAAGAAGTGTCTTTCTGCATTGTAAATAACATTTCTTTCACGCATGTGAAACATATTTAATTTGGGTCAGCTTTTTTCATGAAACTGCTTGAAATGGCGTTTTCTGACTGAGAAAAGACGTTTTAGAGCGTTTCCAAGCATGCCTTGGTTTCATGAGCTGAGATGCCTAAAAACATTATTGGCGTTCCTAGAAGGCCCAGACTAAGCGCTTTATGAACTGAGGCCCTAACTAAATTTCGTATGTAAAAAACTTCTAACACATCAAGAAGTGTCTTTCTGTATTATAAATAACATTCGTTTCATGCATGTGAAAACTTTTTAATATGGGTCAGCTTTATTCATGAAACTTCATGAACTTTCGTTTTCTCAGTGAGAAAAGACGTTTTAGAGCGTTTCCAAGAATGATTTGGTTTCATGAGCTAGGCTACCTAAAATCACTATTGGCGTTCCTAGAAGACTCTAACTAAGCGTTTTATGCACCGAAGCTCTAACGAAATATGAAATTTATAAAACTTCTAACACATCAAGATTTGTCTTTCGGCATTGTAAATAACATTTCTTTCATGCATGTGAAACATTTTAATTTGGGTCAGCTTTTTTTCATGAAACTGCATGAAATGGCGTTTTCTGACTAAGAAAAGACGTTTTAGAGCGTTTCCAAGCATGCCTTCGTTTCATGAGCTGAGTTGACTAAAATCACTATTGGCGTTCCTAGAAGGCTCTAACTAAGCGTTTTATGAACTGCGGATCTAACTAAATATGAAATTTACAAAACTTCTAACACATCAAGATTTCTCGTTCTGCATTGTAAATAACATTCCTTTCATGCATGTGAAACATTTTTAATATGGTTCAGCTTGATTCATGAAACTGCATTAAATGGCGTTTTCTGACTGAGAAAAGACGTTTTAGAGCGTTTCCAAGCATGCCTTGGTTTCATGAGCTGAGATTCCTAAAAACATTATTGGCTTTCCTAGAAGGCCCAGACTACGCGTTTTATGAACTGAGTCCCTAACTAAATTCCGTATGCAAAAAACTTCTAACACATCAAGAAGTGTCTTTCTGTATTGTAAATAACATTCCTTTCATGCATGTGATAGAATTTTAATATGGGTCAGCTTGATTCATGAAACTGCATGAACTAGCCTTTTCTGACTGAGAACTGACGTTTTAGATCGTTTCCAAGCATGACTTAGTTTCATGAGCTGAGCTGACTAAAATCACTATTGGCGTTCCTAGAAGGCTCTAACTAAGCGTTTTATGAAGTGCGGATCTAACGAAATATGAAATGTATAAAACTTCTAACACATCAAGATTTGTCTTTCTGCATTGTAAACAACATTCCTTTCATGCATGAGAAACATTTTTAATGTGGGTCAGCTTTATTCATGAAACTTCATGAACTTTCGTTTTCTCAGTGAGAAAAGACGTTTTAGAGCGTTTCCAAGAATGATTTGGTTTCATGAGCTAGGCTACCTAAAATCACTATTGGCGTTCTTAGAAGACTCTAACTAAGCATTTTATGCACCGAAGCTCTAACGAAATATGAAATTTATAAAACTTCTAACACATCAAGATTTCTCTTTCTGCATTGTAAATAAAATTTCTTTCATGCATGTGAAAGAATTTTAATATGGGTCAGCTTGATTCATGAAACTGCATGAACTAGCCTTTTCTGACTGAGAACTGACGTTTTACAGCGTTTCCAAGCATGCCTTGGTTCCATGAGCTGAGTTGACTAAAATCTCTATTGGCGTTCCTAGCAGGCTCTAACTAAGCGTTTTATGAAGTGCGGATCCAACTAAATATGAAATGTATAAAACTTCTAACACATCAAGAAGTGTCTTTCTGCATTGTAAATAACATTTCTTTCACGCATGTGAAACATATTTAATTTGGGTCAGCTTTTTTCATGAAACTGCTTGAAATGGCGTTTTCTGACTGAGAAAAGACGTTTTAGAGCGTTTCCAAGCATGCCTTGGTTTCATGAGCTGAGTTGACTAAAATCACTATTGGCGTTCCTAGAAGGCTCTAACTACGCGTTTTATGAACTGCGGATCTAACTAAATATGAAATTTACAAAACTTCTAACACATCAAGATTTCTATTTCTGCATTGTAAATAACATTTCTTTCATGCATGTGAAACATTGTAATTTGGGTCACCTTTTTTTCATGAAACTGCATGGAATGGCCTTTTCTGACTGAGAAAAGACGTTTTATAGCGTTTCCAAGCATGCCTTCGTTTCATGAGCTGAGATGCCTAAAAACATTATTGGCGTTCCTAGACGGAACAGACTAAGCGTTTTATGAAGTGCGGATCTAACGAAATATGAAATGTATAAAACTTCTAACACATCAAGAAGTGTATTTCTGCATTGTAAACAACATTCCTTTCATGCATGAGAAACATTTTTAATGTGGGTCAGCTTTATTCATGAAACTTCATGAACTTTCGTTTTCTCACTGAGAAAAGACGTTTTAGAGCGTTTCCAAGCATGACTTGGTTTCATGAGCTAGGCTACCTAAAATCACTATTGGCGTTCCTAGAAGACTCTAACTAAGCGTTTTATGAACTGCGGATCTAACTAAATAGGAAATTTACAAAACTTCTAACAAATCAAGATTTGTCTTTCTACATTGTAAATAACATTCCTTTCATGCATGTGAAACATTTTTAATATAGGTCAGCTTTATTCATGAAACTTCATGAACATTCTTTTTCACACTGAGAAAAGACGTTTTAGATCGTTTCCAAGCATGACTTAGTTTCATGAGCTAGGCTACCTAAAATCACTATTGGCGTTCCTAGAAGACTCTAACTAAGCGTTGTATGCACCGAAGCTCTAACGAAATATGAAATTTATAAAACTTCTAACACATCAAGATTTGTCTTTCTGCATTGTAAATAACATTTCTTTCATGCATGTGAAACATTTTAATTTAGGTCAGCTTTTTTCATGAAACTTCATGAACTTTCGTTTTCTCACTGAGAAAAGACGTTTTAGAGCGTTTCCAAGCATGACTTGGTTTCATGAGCTAGGCTACCTAAAATCACTATTGGCGTTCCTAGAAGACTCTAACTAAGCGTTTTATGAACTGCGGATCTAACTAAATATGAAATTTACAAAACTTCTAACAAATCAAGATTTGTCTTTCTACATTGTAAATAACATTCCTTTCATGCATGTGAAACATTTTTAATATAGGTCAGCTTTATTCATGAAACTTCATGAACATTCTTTTTCACACTGAGAAAAGACGTTTTAGATCGTTTCCAAGCATGACTTGATTTCATGAGCTAGGCTACCTAAAATCACTATTGGCGTTCCTAGAAGGCCCAGACTAAGCGTTTTATGAACTGAGGCCCTAACTAAATTTCGTATGTAAAAAACTTCTAACACATCAAGAAGTGTCTTTCTGTATTATAAATAACATTCGTTTCATGCATGTGAAAATTTTTTAATATGGGTCAGCTTTATTCATGAAACTTCATGAACTTTCGTTTTCTCAGTGAGAAAAGACGTTTTAGAGCGTTTCCAAGAATGATTTGCTTTCATGAGCTAGGCTACCTAAAATCACTATTGGCGTTCCTAGAAGACTCTAACTAAGCGTTTTATGAACTGCGGATCTAACTAAATATGAAATTTACAAAACTTCTAACAAATCAAGATTTCTCTTTCTGCATTGTAAATAACATTCCTTCCATGCATGTGAACATTTTTAATATGGGCCAGATTGATTCATGAAACTGCATGAACTAGCCTTTTCTGACTGAGAACTGACGTTTAATAGCGTTTCCAAGCATGCCTTGGTTCCATCAGCTGAGTTGACTAAAATCTCTATTGGCGATCCTAGCAGGCTCTAACTAAGCGTTTTATGAAATGCGGATCTAACTAAATATGAAATGTATAAAACTTCTAACACATCAAGAAGTGTATTTCTGCATTGTAAACAACATTCCTTTCATGCATGAGAAACATTTTTAATGTGGGTCAGCTTTATTCATGAAACTTCATGAACTTTCGTTTTCTCACTGAGAAAAGACGTTTTAGAGCGTTTCCAAGCATGCCTTGGTTTCATGAGCTGAGTTGACTAAAAACATTATTGGCGGTCCTAGAAGGCCCAGACTAAGCGTTTTATGAACTGAGGCCCTAACTAAATTTCGTATGTAAAAAACTTCTAACACATCAAGAAGTGTCTTTCTGTATTGTAAATAACATTAGTTTCGTACGTAAATTTTTTAATATGGGTCAGCTTTATTCATGAAACTTCATGAACTTTCGTTTTCTCACTGTGAAAAGACGTTTTAGAGCGTTTCCAAGAATGACTTGGTTTCATGAGCTAGGCTACCTAAAATCACTATTGGCGTTCCTAGAAGACTCTAACTAAGCGTTTTATGCACCGAAGCTCTAACGAAATATGAAATTTATAAAACTTCTAACACATCAAGATTTCTCTTTCTGCATTGTAAATAACATTTCTTTCATGCATGTGAAACATTTTAATTTGGGTCAGCTTTTTTTCATGAAACTGCATGAAATCGCGTTTTCTGACTGAGAAAAGACGTTTTAGAGCGTTTCCAAGCATGCCTTCGTTTCATGAGCTGAGATGCCTAAAAACATTATTGGCGTTCCTAGACGGAACAGACTAAGCGTTTTATGAACTGAGTCCCTAACTAAATTCGGTATGCAAAAAACTTCTAACACATCAAGAAGTGTCTTTCTGTATTGTAAATAACATTCCTTTCATGCATGTAAACATTTTTAATATAGGCCAGATTGATTCATGAAACTGCATGAACTAGCCTTTTCTGACTGAGAACTGACGTTTTACAGCGTTTCCAAGCATGCCTTGGTTCCATGAGCTGAGTTGACTAAAATCTCTATTGGCGTTCCTAGCAGGCTCTAACTAAGCGTTTTATGAAGTGCGGATCCAACTAAATATGAAATGTATAAAACTTCTAACACATCAAGAAGTGTCTTTCTGCATTGTAAATAACATTTCTTTCACGCATGTGAAACATATTTAATTTGGGTCAGCTTTTTTCATGAAACTGCTTGAAATGGCGTTTTCTGACTGAGAAAAGACGTTTTAGAGCGTTTCCAAGCATGCCTTGGTTTCATGAGCTGAGTTGACTAAAATCACTATTGGCGTTCCTAGAAGGCTCTAACTACGCGTTTTATGAACTGCGGATCTAACTAAATATGAAATTTACAAAACTTCTAACACATCAAGATTTCTATTTCTGCATTGTAAATAACATTTCTTTCATGCATGTGAAACATTGTAATTTGGGTCACCTTTTTTTCATGAAACTGCATGGAATGGCCTTTTCTGACTGAGAAAAGACGTTTTATAGCGTTTCCAAGCATGCCTTCGTTTCATGAGCTGAGATGCCTAAAAACATTATTGGCGTTCCTAGACGGAACAGACTAAGCGTTTTATGAAGTGCGGATCTAACGAAATATGAAATGTATAAAACTTCTAACACATCAAGAAGTGTATTTCTGCATTGTAAACAACATTCCTTTCATGCATGAGAAACATTTTTAATGTGGGTCAGCTTTATTCATGAAACTTCATGAACTTTCGTTTTCTCACTGAGAAAAGACGTTTTAGAGCGTTTCCAAGCATGACTTGGTTTCATGAGCTAGGCTACCTAAAATCACTATTGGCGTTCCTAGAAGACTCTAACTAAGCGTTTTATGAACTGCGGATCTAACTAAATATGAAATTTACAAAACTTCTAACAAATCAAGATTTCTCTTTCTGCATTGTAAATAACATTCCTTCCATGCATGTGAAACATTTTTAATATAGGTCAGCTTTATTCATGAAACTTCATGAACATTCTTTTTCACACTGAGAAAAGACGTTTTAGATCGTTTCCAAGCATGACTTAGTTTCATGAGCTAGGCTACCTAAAATCACTATTGGCGTTCCTAGAAGACTCTAACTAAGCGTTGTATGCACCGAAGCTCTAACGAAATATGAAATTTATAAAACTTCTAACACATCAAGATTTGTCTTTCTGCATTGTAAATAACATTTCTTTCATGCATGTGAAAGAATTTTAATATGGGTCAGCTTGATTCATGAAACTTCATGAACTTTCGTTTTCTCACTGAGAAAAGACGTTTTAGAGCGTTTCCAAGAATGACTTGGTTTCATGAGGTAGGCTACCTAAAATCACTTTTGACGTTCGAGGCCCAGACTAAGCGTTTTAGACTGAGGCCCTAACTTAAATTTAGGTATGTAAAACTTCTAACACATCAAAGTGTCTTTCTAATATTATAAATAACATTCGTTTCATGCATGTGAAAATTTTAATATGGGTCCAGCTTTATTCATGAAACTTCATGAAAACTTTGCGTTTCTCAGTGAAAAGGCGTTTTAGGCGTTTCCAAGAATGATTTGGTTTCATGAGCTGGAGCTACCTAAAGTCACTATTGGCGTTCCTAGAAGACTCAACTGGCGTTTTATGAATTTCGCGGATCTAACTAAATATGAAATTTACAAAACTTCTTTCGTTCTCTCTTTCTGCATTGTAAATAACATTCCTTCCATTGCATGTGAACATTTTTAATATGGAGCCAGATTCATGAAACTGCATGAACAACCTTTCTGACGTGACGTTTAATAGCGTTTCCAAGCATGCCTTGGTTTCATGAGCTGAGTTGACTAAAATGACTATTGGCGTTCCTAGGAAGCTCTAACTAAGCGTTTTATGAACTGCGGATCTAACTAACTATGAAATGTATAAATCTTCTAACACATCAAGAAGTGTATTTCAGCATTGTAAACAACATTCCTTTCATGCATGAGAAACATTTTTAATGTGGGTCAGCTTTATTCATGAAACTTCATGAACTTTCGTTTTCTCACTGAGAAAAGACGTTTTAGAGCGTTTCCAAGCATGACTTGATTTCATGAGCTAGGCTACCTAAAATCACTATTGGCGTTCCTAGAAGGCCCAGACTAAGCGTTTTATGAACTGAGGCCCTAACTAAATTTCGTATGTAAAAAACTTCTAACACATCAAGAAGTGTCTTTCTGTATTATAAATAACATTCGTTTCATGCATGTGAAAATTTTTTAATATGGGTCAGCTTTATTCATGAAACTTCATGAACTTTCGTTTTCTCAGTGAGAAAAGACGTTTTAGAGCGTTTCCAAGAATGATTTGTTTTCATGAGCTAGGCTACCTAAAATCACTATTGGCGTTCTTAGAAGACTCTAACTAAGCATTTTATGCACCGAAGCTCTAACGAAATATGAAATTTATAAAACTTCTAACACATCAAGATTTCTCTTTCTGCATTGTAAATAAAATTTCTTTCATGCATGTGAAAGAATTTTAATATGGGTCAGCTTGATTCATGAAACTGCATGAACTAGCCTTTTCTGACTGAGAACTGACGTTTTACAGCGTTTCCAAGCATGCCTTGGTTCCATGAGCTGAGTTGACTAAAATCTCTATTGGCGTTCCTAGCAGGCTCAAACTAAGCGTTTTATGAAGTGCGGATCTAACTAAATATGAAATGTATAAAACTTCTAACACATCAAGAAGTGTCTTTCTGCATTGTAAATAACATTTCTTTCACGCATGTGAAACATATTTAATTTGGGTCAGCTTTTTTCATGAAACTGCTTGAAATGGCGTTTTCTGACTGAGAAAAGACGTTTTAGAGCGTTTCCAAGCATGCCTTGGTTTCATGAGCTGAGATGCCTAAAAACATTATTGGCGTTCCTAGAAGGCCCAGACTAAGCGCTTTATGAACTGAGGCCCTAACTAAATTTCGTATGTAAAAAACTTCTAACACATCAAGAAGTGTCTTTCTGTATTATAAATAACATTCGTTTCATGCATGTGAAAACTTTTTAATATGGGTCAGCTTTATTCATGAAACTTCATGAACTTTCGTTTTCTCAGTGAGAAAAGACGTTTTAGAGCGTTTCCAAGAATGATTTGGTTTCATGAGCTAGGCTACCTAAAATCACTATTGGCGTTCCTAGAAGACTCTAACTAAGCGTTTTATGAACTGCGGATCTAACTAATTATGAAATTTATAAAACTTCTAACACATCAAGATTTCTCTTTCTGCATTGTAAATAACATTTCTTTCATGCATGTGAAACATTTTAATTTGGGTCAGCTTTTTTTCATGAAACTGCATGAAATGGCGTTTTCTGACTGAGAAAAGACGTTTTAGAGCGTTTCCAAGCATGCCTTCGTTTCATGAGCTGAGATGCCTAAAAACATTATTGGCGTTCCTAGACGGAACAGACTAAGCGTTTTATGAACTGAGTCCCTAACTAAATTCGGTATGCAAAAAACTTCTAACACATCAAGAAGTGTCTTTCTGTATTGTAAATAACATTCCTTTCATGCATGTAAACATTTTTAATATAGGCCAGATTGATTCATGAAACTGCATGAACTAGCCTTTTCTGACTGAGAACTGACGTTTTACAGCGTTTCCAAGCATGCCTTGGTTCCATGAGCTGAGTTGACTAAAATCTCTATTGGCGTTCCTAGCAGGCTCTAACTAAGCGTTTTATGAAGTGCGGATCCAACTAAATATGAAATGTATAAAACTTCTAACACATCAAGAAGTGTCTTTCTGCATTGTAAATAACATTTCTTTCACGCATGTGAAACATATTTAATTTGGGTCAGCTTTTTTCATGAAACTGCTTGAAATGGCGTTTTCTGACTGAGAAAAGACGTTTTAGAGCGTTTCCAAGCATGCCTTGGTTTCATGAGCTGAGTTGACTAAAATCACTATTGGCGTTCCTAGAAGGCTCTAACTACGCGTTTTATGAACTGCGGATCTAACTAAATATGAAATTTACAAAACTTCTAACACATCAAGATTTCTATTTCTGCATTGTAAATAACATTTCTTTCATGCATGTGAAACATTGTAATTTGGGTCACCTTTTTTTCATGAAACTGCATGGAATGGCCTTTTCTGACTGAGAAAAGACGTTTTATAGCGTTTCCAAGCATGCCTTCGTTTCATGAGCTGAGATGCCTAAAAACATTATTGGCGTTCCTAGACGGAACAGACTAAGCGTTTTATGAAGTGCGGATCTAACGAAATATGAAATGTATAAAACTTCTAACACATCAAGAAGTGTATTTCTGCATTGTAAACAACATTCCTTTCATGCATGAGAAACATTTTTAATGTGGGTCAGCTTTATTCATGAAACTTCATGAACTTTCGTTTTCTCACTGAGAAAAGACGTTTTAGAGCGTTTCCAAGCATGACTTGGTTTCATGAGCTAGGCTACCTAAAATCACTATTGGCGTTCCTAGAAGACTCTAACTAAGCGTTTTATGAACTGCGGATCTAACTAAATAGGAAATTTACAAAACTTCTAACAAATCAAGATTTGTCTTTCTACATTGTAAATAACATTCCTTTCATGCATGTGAAACATTTTTAATATAGGTCAGCTTTATTCATGAAACTTCATGAACATTCTTTTTCACACTGAGAAAAGACGTTTTAGATCGTTTCCAAGCATGACTTAGTTTCATGAGCTAGGCTACCTAAAATCACTATTGGCGTTCCTAGAAGACTCTAACTAAGCGTTGTATGCACCGAAGCTCTAACGAAATATGAAATTTATAAAACTTCTAACACATCAAGATTTGTCTTTCTGCATTGTAAATAACATTTCTTTCATGCATGTGAAACATTTTAATTTAGGTCAGCTTTTTTCATGAAACTTCATGAACTTTCGTTTTCTCACTGAGAAAAGACGTTTTAGAGCGTTTCCAAGCATGACTTGGTTTCATGAGCTAGGCTACCTAAAATCACTATTGGCGTTCCTAGAAGACTCTAACTAAGCGTTTTATGAACTGCGGATCTAACTAAATATGAAATTTACAAAACTTCTAACAAATCAAGATTTGTCTTTCTACATTGTAAATAACATTCCTTTCATGCATGTGAAACATTTTTAATA
>VONZ01004127.1:0-12686 GCA_012976165.1 Labeo catla | reverse complement strand
TTTTCACTTCAAATGCCCTACAAAATAAAGTAACTTTTTAATTTTGACTAATAGCTAAATCTCATTGTATTATATACATTAAGACAACAGTGTCTATGTAAAAGCTACAGAACATGTAGAATTGTACATTTTAAAATAAAGATATGTCTAATGTGTCTGATTAACATGTTGTGTGTATGTTACTTGTATAGACAGCCAACGCAGCCTCAACCCTATAAATAAATGAAAATAAATAAAAAGTGTTGTGATTCCAGTTCTCAAAAAGAAAAAGGAAACAAACCATGGAAGAAAGTCATTGTGTATTTGTATCTGAGCATTAATGAAGGGAAAATGTATATGTGACCCATGCTGGCAAAATGAGTCGGAATGCGCACAGGCTAATTTTGAGCAACAGACCAAAAACAAAAAAAGTGAAAAATGTCAATTTTGTTCGAATTTGAGGTTTTCACAAAAATGAGTTAATTTCGCCACTGTCTAGCCATCCCACTGCTCGCTATTAAATATTAAATTAAATATCTAAAATAATCTTTATTTGTATGTTTTCTGAGAGGAATACCTTTTTCTCTGCTGTCTTCTTGTGCTGCAGCTGACTAATATACGAGTCATACACAAAAAGGCGTTATGCGATCTCCATAAATATACACACACTGTATACACAAAATTACAGTATTCAAGTGTGCTATTAATGCAAACATACTCAGTTATGTCTTAAGTGAACGTTTGGGCAACTGTTGGGGAAAACATTTGATGTGTAACATAATATTAGATCCGTAAAGTCTTAATACACTGTAAAAGATTGGCTATAAATTTTACAGTAAAATACTGGTAGCAGGGTTGCCAGACAGATTTTCAATTTGATCATTACAGATTTTTACAGCATCATTGCTGTAACTTAATTTACAGCATTTTCCTGTATTTCCTGATTACAGCAAATAACTATTTGTTACATTGCCGTTTTTATTTATTTATTTATTTATTTATTTATTTTTTACAGTAAACTTGTCATAAACGTGTTGGATGAACGTACTTGTACAAGGATAAAAAGTCTTTAATATAATCCACAATGACGTTACAGGCAGGCAGCAAAACACGTGCAAATAGACAAGACCGGACACAAAGCATAGAACTAAAACAGCTTATATATGGGTGGCTAAGGATACAAAAACAGGTGAAACAAGTTAACTAATCAGGACACAATGAGAGCAGGAAGAACCAAATATGGGCACTAGAGGTAGAAACCAACATAAACAGTCCAAAGGGGTGTGACAAAACTACTTTAATTTGTGTATTCTATATATGCAGTGTGTATTTTCCAGATTGCTGAATATTAATAACTGGCAATTTAAACAATTTATTAACTGCATAGGCTTTAAACAATATTTAACTGTATTAACACAACTGTATTAACTGTTGTATAGTGTGAAACTTAGTGCACCTATTATTTCATAAAACCAAAAATAATAATAATAATTTGACACATCTTAATCTTTAAAAACAGGTAAAAATGTATTTAATATAGAACTCTCAAATTAGCATGAAAGAAATGTCATAGAACAGTATATTTAGTATTATTAATTTCAAAATAAATTGGGCATGAAAATATTTACTAGAAACATATATTACCCGGCATAGCTTTAATTTAACCAACATTTGGCCAAAGTTTAACCAACATCAAGTTAACCAACATGGTCATAGTGAAATGGTTCTATATACCACAAAGACAGTGATGAATTTTCAAAACTTCATGAACAGTCCAACATGGCCAAACAACAAAGCCCCAAGTGAGTCCAACAAAACACCAAAAAAGCAGAACAGTTCAGCTCCAGATGCTGTCACATCCCTGGATGCAAAGAGTGGCTAAAAATACTGAAAAGAACAAAGAGGACAATACATTAGATATTTTACAAAACAATGATACACTCAGACACAGACAGAGGGATGACAGATACAGTCAAAGACAGATAGAGTGATGATTGTTACAGTTAGATACTTATAAACTGCTGTTAAAATGTTTCGGAGATCAGTATGATTTTTACTGTTCTTTAAAAAAAAGTCTCATGCTCATCAAGGCTGCATTTACTTAAACAATACATTGTATAATACTGTGAAATATTATTACAATTTAAAAAAAGTTTTCTATTTTACTATATCTGAAAATATAATTTATATCTTTGATGCAAAGCTGAATTTACAGAAGTGTTCAGAGATCATTCTCATTTATTATCAGTATGCTGATTTGTTGTCAATGTTATGAATTTTTAATTTGGAACCGGTGATACTTGTTCAGATTCTTTGATGAATAAGCTCAAAAGAACAGCAGTTATTTAAAATAGATATTGTATCGAACAATAGAAGTCATTACTATCACTTTCAATTTAACACATCCTTGTTGAATAAATATATATGAATATGTATGAAAGAATCCTGAAAAAGTGTCACAAGTTCCAAAACAATATTAAGCAGCACAACACTGATAATAAATCAGCATATTACAATGATTTCTGAAGAATCATGTGACACTGGAGTAATGAGAAGACTAAAGTAATGATGCTGAAAATTCAGGAATAAATTACATTTTAAAGTATATTAAAATAAAAATAAAAAATATACATTTTAAATTCTAATAATATTTCACAACATTACATAACTTTTTTAGTGTTTTTGATCAATTAAATGCAGCCACGATGAGCAGAAGAGACGTCTTTCAAAAAACATAAAATATTTTTATGATCTCAAAAACTGATCACACACTTTTGAGTGGCAGTGTAGATATAATAAAGTGATATATAAAAGGAAAAAGAGATCTTGGTGTGTGTGTGTGTTTGTGTGTATTTCTTACATTTAAGAAATACCAGTAAAAATCCTTCACTTTGCAAAGAAGAGTGGCAACTTGAGTTCACTGCAACCAGTTTCTTCTGTACCATTTGCCCTGTTGTTTTAGATGGCACTTTTCGTTTCGACTTCTTTGTTCCTCTATCAGGATAAATACCTACAAAGCAGTCAGTAAATAGACAATATGTAATTCACATTAGTTTTAGCTTTAGAGACATCTAAACAATTCTCTTCAATTATCCAAAAAATCGTCTCTCTTCAGGAGCTGAGGAACATCTTCTAACATATCTACATGTAAGATGGTACTCAAATTCTTAGAATGCAACCATTACCTTTGAATGAACTCCAAATCTCTGTCTGTCTCCTGGTAAAGTTACTCCGGAGTGAATATATGCTGCGAACAGACCAGACAGGAAGATGGGCTGAATTAACTCATTCTTTAAACCAAAGTTAGCAAAAAGCATTACAATCAAAAAACAAACCAATTAGCACATTTCGCTGCTTACGTTAACTACTTTAACAGCACTGTTCAGAGTTTACGTGACATACACATCCTCCATGAGCGGGATGACATTTTACGTGTTTTATGTGGGCGCCCGTGTTAACAAATGACTATGTGTGTGTGTACATTTACATCATAAAATAATCACGAGAGAGTGTGCTGAACAACACAGCGTTCCTGTGAATCACAATTGTTGTCAATGAAGCATTTAATTCTTAATGTAGGACCCAGGATTTTCCGCCTATAGCCGCTATAAGGCCGGGGAATGTGTTAAATCCTCCCGTGACCGCGCTGCTTAAACCCGCCACAAGTCCCCCTCATGCCCCATGGGTGGAGGATTCGTTAATCTGTGGTTACCGCGGATGTAGACACCTTTATATATACTCTTGCAGTTACCAAACATGAAAAATGAAAACTGAAATACATCACTTACCAGAGTTTAAAATTGTTCTTCTTGCCGCTCCCGAATTTCAACCGTTGAGGAAAATCCCGCCTCTGCAGATTTGAAATGTAGAGCAATATGCTGTACTTTTGCGTCAAACCACCACGTGACCCCAGAATGCACTGCCATTTACAGCAACATGCTGTATTATTAGAAAAACAGTCTGCTGTGGTAAAATATTGCTGTAATTTTTACAGCACTTCGTTACAGTGTATATAGGCCGTCTGTTTCATTACTGGTAGTCTAACAATATAAGATTGAAAAATATTAAATAAAAAAAATAGCTATGTTTTGATTATAAATATAGTAATGATCATTAAGAAAAGAACTGAAGAAAAAAATGCACTGTTGCTAGGTGATTTTGCTTTGGAACCTTTAACTCGGTTTTTCTCAGAATTTACTTTGCTGACTATATCGACTTCAAATGGGTATAGCTCAGTCATTTTGTCCAATTCCAACAAATCATATGTCATTTTGAAGGTCTTTTAATTCAGAATGAAAATAAAAAACTTTTTTTTAAATTTTGCTCATTGTGACTCATTTTGCCAGCACTGGACATATATTTGAATTACCTTTAAAAGAAGGTTCTGATGACCACTTGGCAGCAGTAGGACGACAACACAACCTAAAAAAAACAAAACAAAAAGAATAAAAATTAAGATATACTGCACACAAATGTTATTCTAATGTTAAGTGCTTAATAAAAGAAAGTATTACATTTTGAGAAATGCTGAGATAGCATAGATGCAAATACTGAGAAGTCAGTTACTGCCAGACAATCAGTTAAAAAAAATAACCTACCGTAGATGATGCAACAATCTCTGAACCAAAGATGCAGAGACATAGCAGATTTACAGACAGGCAAAAGGGAGAAAAAGAAGAAATCACTTATATGATTCACTAATATGAGGATCAAATATTACATAGATTTGTATGTATTGACATGTATTAGAATAACTTGTTAAATGTAAATTATTGACTGATCAGAATCTTATGAAAATATTAAATCTGAATATATAAATTACTATGTTGATTTACCACATTATTAGCGTTTCAAAACAGCAACAAATTAGGGTAAATGCAAGCAAAAACACATCACAATTTATGTCCACGTTCTTAATCTCTGCAAATGATTCTGCTGTTATACAATCTGGAACTAGTGAAGGTAGGTTTTTGCCGTGATAGTTAAATGTAAATACTGAGAATCTGTCAGGCTGTCAACCAAATACTTACACAGCAGGTGCAACATCTTGTTTGCACACAAGGAAAATGGAGAAAAAGGTAAAATACAACAGGTATGGATGGATGGACATGAGCTTCTAATCATAAAAATAACAAAGTGACATTATTTAGTTTGTCTGGTAAGTAGCTTTAGTTGCTTTTGCAGTAAAAACGTGAGCATCAACACATGATAATTTATTATATTAATACTATGATTTTGCGCAAAACTCACTTTTGTGAGAAAAATGCAATTGACAGTTTGAAATAACTTCCATTTTCGATCTGATTAGGCTTATTACAGAATGAGGCAAAATATTTCATAGTATAATACACATTGATAAGGGCTATGCCCATTATAAATATATTTTATTCTTATGAAAGCATCCAAGATTATTTGAAGAACACAGACAAACCATATATTGTTGCCACTGGCTGTTTATTGTTCGTATTTCATCAGTCAATACGTCACTATCTGTATTATATGCCGCTACAGCGATATGTGTCACTCATGACATCCGTAAAGCGGTCGCACATCGGACAAAAACAGCGGTGTCGCACCACGCAATGTGTTTAAAATTCATACACATTATTTTCTATGTACCCACACCGGCGGGTTTTACTTCTTGTAGTAGACGCGGCGCCGGCGCGGTCTTCTCGTCCGGTGTGCGACCGCCTTCACTTGTGGATTTAATGCGCGAGGGCGCCCGCCAGCGTCGAGTATGAATGAAACACACATTGAGAGCGTTTCGCGCTTTATTATCCTCACATCACCTTACTTTTAGTAAAATAATACTGCTCTCAAAATATATGTGAGGTAAACATATGACATCTATCAATATTTGTCCAATTGTGCCCACTTTTGAGCTAAAAGTCCTGAGGGACGTTGTTTAGTCACGACCGTACGGGAGGTAACGTAACATTTTTTCTTTAGTGTGTACATCTGAGGCTCATTTCATAGTAAATTTGGCGTTTTGTTCTTGATTATCCACCAAATAACAAACATTGGGCATATCAGTTAATGTTTTTGACAAAAACAACAAATTAGACGCAAGACAGAAACCGTTACACAATCTCCTGCGGTTCCCTCACGAGACGAATTATCATAATACTTAACGGAAATTAACATTTTATTCATGTTTTAGCAGCAACAAAACATTGATATTCAAATAAATAACTTTAACTACTTCAAATGTATTGACCCACACGTATTTTGATCATCTTTAATTGAAAAATTACCTCAGAAATCTTTCGGTACTCACCTGAAGGAAAGACCGCCGGACCGGATGAATCCAGAATGATTGACAGCTCATTAGTTATGCGGAGTTCCAGTGGTCTCATTGGCCAGCTGCTGTACATACTAAAACGTAATACCCTCGTAATCACATAATTAATAACAAAATTGAGTAAACAATCACAAATAATTTATTCACCAGCATCTGACAAAAATTAATAAAAATAATATTAATAAAAAAACATTTCAGAAATATGGCAGCTAATTAGATATACACAATTTCTGTGTATGTTTTTTTGCTCTTATTGTTTTGATGTATTATTATGTACCCATCCAGTACAATTTATGAACAAAAATAGATATTACAACTGAAATGTATTATATTATATTATATTATATTATACTATATTTACACTGTATCTATCTGTCTGTCTGAATGTCTGATTTTCTAATAAACCACCCGAATACCTTAGCAACAGTATGGCAACACCCTAGCAACCAGCATGGGTACCTCTATCTATCTATCTGTCGGTCTGTCTGTCTGTCTGTCTATCTATCTATCTATCTATCTAAAACTTCTTTAAACTTTTTAAACTTTTCAAACTTTCTGGTCTGGCTTAAGAAACTTAAACTTAAAACTTTTTAGACTGAAAACCGTCAAACTTTTAAAACTTTTAAAAACTTTTAAAAACTTTTCAAACTTTCTTGTCAGGCTTTCTCAAGCCAACTTAAAGTTTGTCTTGACGAACTTTTTTATCTAGTTATTAGGTTGGCTTGAGAAAGCCAACCTACTGATCTGCTACTTAAGCTTATTAAGTTGGCTTGAGAAAGCCAACTTACTGATATTGTCAGGGTTTCTAAGAGAGGACTCAAATGCAGAATGTTAAGTGATGGTTTATTTACAAAACAACAGACAAGACGAGAGATGGTGAGGAGGGGAGTGACACAGTCCAAATAACAGGCAGGGAGGAACTTGAAGACAGGCAGGCGGCGAGAACGATCTCTGAGTCTAGGCCAGGTGACAATCCACCAGAAGGCAGAGAGGGCTGCGAAGCTGGAAGCTGGAGATTAGCAGCAAGGTCAGACAGGAACCTGAGACACAGCCACTGCACACTAGTGATATCACAGACCATGCAGACATCTGGCAGTGAGGTAGACCAGGGGCACTACCTGCTGGACGGAACAGGGCAGGACAGAATTTAACAAACAACTTGGTACGGTATTAACAGTATATAAAAGGGTTACTAGCAGTTATCTAAGACTGATACAAACACAGAGGTTAGAATAACGAACTGGCAAAACATGAGGGAAAGAGAGAACAATATAAAGGAAACAGACACATGAGGAACAGCTGGGAACACTCATACAAACGAGAGAGGAACACAAGGACCAGGTGACGACACTCAGACAAACGAGGACTAAACAAGGGGGCGTGGCAACAGGTAACTAGGAGGCAGGACAAGGGTAGCACATGGCAGACAACAACAAAGACAAAGCCATGTGCTCAGACACAACACAAACAAAGACACATTAAACAAAGACAAAACAGACATGACTGTCAGGGGCGATCCCTGACAGATATGCTATTTTCTTCTGAGACTAAATCTGTCGACACTAACTCCTCCTAGAGCTTTAACTCTACAAACTCCAAACTCAGCCCAGATCTTCAAACTGATCCGACCGAGTGTGCTATATCTTTTCTAACTGATCGGACTTACGATTTTCCTAAAAATGACGATTAAAATTGGGAAAAATCCCATAGACTTACATTGAGCCAACACTTTTCAAATTCCAACTGTCAAAACTCCCAGAATCCTTTGAGACTCAATCAAACTTCCCTTCTATGTACTGTATTTCTAATCCATTTAAACTCATTCAAACTCTATCTAACCATTACTATCCATCTATCTATGCCTAGCAACCAGAATCATGCTAGTAACTTGCTAATCATGCTAGGAACATGCTAGTAACTTGCTAATCATGATAACAACATGCTAGTAATTTGCTAGTCATGCTAGAAACATGCTAGCAACATGCTAGTAACTTGCTAGTCATGCTAGCAACATGCTACTAACTTGCTAATCTTGCTAGAAACATGCTAGCAACTTGCTAATCATGCTAGGAACATGCTAGCAACTTGCTAATCATGTTAGTAACTTGCTAATCATGCTAACAACATGTTAGTAACTTTGCTAATCATGCTAATAACATGATAACAGCATAATTAAGCAATCATGCTACAACTATGCTGTAGCAACATGTTACTAACTTACAACTTGTTAGGAAACATGCTCAGTAACTTGTTAATCATGCTAACAACATGCTAGTAACTTGCTAATCATGCTAGTAACTTTACTAATCATGCTAATAACATGATAACGACATGCTAATCATGCTACAATCATGCTAGCAACATGCTACTAACTTGCTAATCTTGCTAGAAACATGCTAGCAACTTGCTAATCATGCTAGTAACTTGCTAATCATGCTAACAACATGCTAGTAACTTGCTAATTATGTTAGCACCATGCTAGTAAAATGCTAGTAACTTGCTAATAATCCTATAAGCATGCTAACAACATGCTAGTACCTTGCTAATCATTATAACATCATGCTAGTCACATGTTAATCATGTTAATAACATCCTAACAACATTCTATCTATCTATCTATCTATCTAACTATCTATCTATCTATCGCTGACAGACTGTATTGCCTTCAAAACATCCAAACGTTAACCTTTTAAAACTACTTTAGAATTCAAACTATTTCAGACTGAAAACCATCAAACTTAAAACTTTTTAAAACTTCTTAAACTTTTTAAACTTTATAAACTTTTAAAACTTTTTTAAATTTTCTGTTCCGGCTTTCTCAAGCCAACTTAAAGTTTGTCTTGACAAACTTTTTTATCTAGTTATTATTAGGTTGGCTTGAGAAAGCCAACCTACTGATCTGCTACTTAAGCTTATTATTATTAAGTTGGCTTGAGAAAGCCAACTTACTGATATGCTATTTAAACTTATTATTAAGTTGGCTGGAGAAAGCCAACTTACTGATATGCTACTTAAACTTAAAGTTATTAAGTTGGCTTGAGAAAGCCAACTTACTGATATGCTACTTAAACTTAAAGTTATTATTAAGTTGGCTTGAGAAAGCCAACTTACTGATATGCTATTTAAACTTATTATTATTATTCTTCTTACTAAAACTGTTAACTCTAACTCGTCCTAGAGCTTTAACTCTACAAACTCCAAACTCAGCCCAGATCTTCAGACTGATATGGCCGGGTGTGCTATATCTTTTCTAACTGATCCGACTTACGGTTTTCCTAAAAATGACGTTTAAAACTGGGAAAAATCCCATAGACTTACATTGACGGAATGTTCAAATGAGCCAGCACTTTTCAAATCCCAACTGTCAAAATCCCCCGAATCCTTTGAGCCTCAATCAAACTTCCCTTCTATGTACTGTATTTCTAATCCATTCAAACTCATTGAAACTCATTCAGACTCATCTATCTATCTATCTATCTATCTATCTATCTATCTATCTATCTATCTATCATCTAACCTTATCTATCTATCTATCTATCTATCTATCTATCTATCTATCTATCTATCATCTAACCTTATCTATCTATCTATCTATCTATCTATCTATCATCTAACCTTATCTATCTATCTATCTATCTATCTATCTATCTATCTATCTATCTATCATCTAACCTTATCTATCTATCTATCTATCTATCTATCTATCTATCTATCTATCTATCTATCACTAGCCAAACTAGAGTCATGCTAGTAGCCTGCTAATCATGCTAGTAACATGCTAGTAACTGGCAAATCATGCTAGTAACATGCTAGCAACTTCGCTAATCATGCTAGTAACATGCTAGTAACTGGCTAATCATGCTAGTAACATGCTAGCAAGTTTGCTAATCATGCTATAAACATGCTAGCAACTTGCTAATCACATTAGAAACATGTTAACGACATGCTAATCATGCTAGAAACATGCTAGCGACATGCTAGTCATGCTAGAAACAGGCTAACAACATGCTAATCATGCTAGAAACATGCTAGCAACATGCTAATCATGCTAGAAACCTGTTAGCAACTTTGCTAATCATGCTAGGAACATGCTAGCGACATGCTAATCATGCTAGACACATGCTAGCGACATGCTAGTCATGGTAGAAACATGCTAGCAACTTTGCTAATCATGCTAGAAACATGCTAACGACATGCTAATCATGCTAGAAACATGCTAGCATCTTTGCTAATCATGCTAGAAACATGCTAGCAACTTTGCTAATCATGCCAGAAACATGCTAACTACATGTTAGTCATGTTATAAACATGCTAACGACATGCTAATCATGCTAGAAACATGCTAGTGACATGCTAGTCATGTTAGAAACATGCTAGCGACATGCTAATCATGCTAGAAACATGCTAGTGACATGCTAGTCATGCTAGAAACATGCTAGCGACATGCTAATCATGCTAGAAACATGCTAGCAACTTTGCTAATCATGTTAGAAACATGCTAGCAACTTTGCTAATCATGCTATAAACATGCTAGCGACATGCTAATCATGTTAGAAACATGCTAGCAACTTTGCTAATCATGCTAGAAACATGTTAACGACATGCTAATCATGCTAGAAACATGCTAGCGACATGCTAGAAACATGCTAGCAACTTTGCTAATCATGTTAGAAACATGCTAGCAACTTTGCTAATCATGCTAAAAACATGCTAGCGACATGCTAATCATGTTAGAAACATGCTAGCAACTTTGCTAATAATGTTAGAAACATGCTAGCGACATGCTAATCATGTTAGAACCATGCTAGCAACTTTGCTAATCATGCTACAAACATGCAAGCGACATGCTAATCATGTTAGCAACTTTGCTAATCATGTTAAAAACATGCTAACAACTTGTTAATCATGCTAGAAACAGACTAGGAACATGCTAGTAACTTGGTAATAATGTTAGAATCATCTATCTTTCTGTCGATTGATAATCTGACCAATACTATCTATCTATCTATCTATCTATCTGACAGACTACATTCAAACTTGAAAACTTCTAAATATTTCAGACTGAAAACCATCCAAACTTAAAACATCTTCAACTTCTTAAACTATTTAAACTTTTGAAACTTCTTAACTTTTTTAAAGTTTTCAAACTTTTTAAACGTTTCATACTTTTTCAAACTTTCTGGTCCGGCTTTCTCAAGCCAACTTAAAGTTTGTCTTGACGAACTTTTTTTATCTAGTTATTATTATTATTATTAGTGGTGCTTGCCAAAGGCAAAGCATCACTATTATTATCTCACATACTTATTATTATTATTATTCTTCTTATTTTTCTTCCGTACAAATTTCGGCGCGTAACTAGTCCCGCAGTTTTTGTCACAGACCCACGAAACGGGCGTCAAATCGTGCGGCCTATTCGGGAATGGTGTGCTATGACTTTTATAAGCGATCGGGTGTACGATGATCGTACACGGGGCGAAAAATCAGCCGAAAAATCCCATAGACAATGCATTGCGGCCAACTTTGAGGGGTCATAGCGCCGAGCGAGAATTTCGTAGAAACATGCGATTCGCCATATCTGGAGAGGCGCGCAAGCTGTGCGAGAACATACCTCACAATGGGGTATAAGTTGCACCCCTGGGGCGCAAGAGCCCCCCAAAGTGGCCCCATTGACATACTATGGGGAGGGACGGCCCATTAAAAAGCATGTTTTTTTCCTACTATGGTAATTTACATAGGAATTTTGCATTGAACATAACTCTGGATCACAATGTCATAGAGACATGGGGGAGGGCTCATTTAACTCAGACAACCAATCAGACTCTCAGAATCACTGTGAAGCTGTTAAGCCACGCCCTAGCAACCATTTAGAGCACCCTAGCAACAGATCCCATAGACTGCCATTATAAAAGCCCAGATGAATATCTTTGGATCACAGTGTCATAGAGACATGGGGGTGGGCTCATTTGATTCGGGGCAGTAAACAGGCAATCATGAATCACCATAGACACGCCCTAGCAACCACTATCGAGCACCCTAGCAACCCAAACCTGAAGAGGCATATCTTCAAACCTGAATGTCATAGAGACATGGGGGTTGGTTTATATCATTCATGCTGGCAGGCAGCCTTTGGAGTGTCATCATTGGTAGTTGCCAAGCCACTCCCTAGCAACCAAACACAGTACCCTAGCAACCATTTATCAAGACCTATATCTCTACATCAGAACATCGTAGAGACACGGCACTTGGTTCATTTGACTCATGCTAGCAAATAGTAATCCTTAAGATGCTAGTCATGCTAGTAGTGAATAGCTACATGCTAATAGTGATTAGCTAAGTGTTTAATCAGGCTAAGAACTCTATAAGACTCCATAGTAATGATCTGTGACAACTAGTAACTATCTAACAA
>VONZ01004126.1:0-12711 GCA_012976165.1 Labeo catla | reverse complement strand
GTCACAGTTCTGTCTGTTTGTATATTTGGTTTCTCCCATTGTCTCCCCCTGTCATCCTGTTAACTTTGGTTTTGCCCTCGTTATTCTGTTATCCCCGTCACCTGTATTTCATTATTAGTTACCCTTTATAAGCCTGTTTGTATCCTGAGTTCTCTGTCGGTCTTTATTGTTGATGTTTAATGTTTCTACGTGTGTGGATATTCCTGCCTGTTCCTGCTTGTGCTACCTGAAGATTATATTAAATATTGTTGCCTGTTATCTTGTCTCTCGTCTCGTTCCGTCCAGCACGCAGCGACTACGTAACAGAAAGACCGACCGACTACAGTTTACCCGGCGTTATTCCCCTACGTTTATTTTTCGTCCTTTTTCTCAGTGTTTTGTTTTTGGTTTATTATCATGGATCCCGCCGTTAAGATCATTATCCTGGAGCAGGGGAATCGCTCTCTCGAGGACCACACCAGAGACTTTGTGCACCTCGTGCCACACACACACTACCCGGACAGCTGCTTGTGCACGTTCTATCGTGTGGGACTGAACACCACCATCAAGGCGCAGCTGTCCGGGGAGGGTCCTCGAGAGAGCATTGCCGATTACATCGAGTGGGTGCTGGCGTCCTGTGGATCGTCATGGACTATTGACTTCGTCAAGGAGGACGTCAGCCCCACTCCAGACCCAGAACCCAGCCACCCATCACCCCGACAAGCGGAGTTGGAGCCCGAGCCCACCGCAGATGAAGAGCCAGAGCCAAGAGCGACAGAGCCAGAGCCTGACACGTCTGACCAGGTGCGAGAGCCGGACACTAAATCCGCAAAGGTGGAGTGCTGCGTGGAGCAAGAGAGGGCTATGGAGAGCCCTGCCCACTGCACCACCGCTGGGGGTGAGCTTGAGCAAGACTCTGGGGATTTAATAGACTTCTTTACTGAATTATCTACCTGTTATGATCATCCTGTCTGCCTGGAATTCCCACCCACCCTCTTCTGTCTACATCCATGTCTGTCTGGCCACCGCTGTCCCCTGACAGCCCCTCTGCTCACCCTCAGCCCACCACCTGTGAAGTGGGCTCGCCACGGGTCTGCCATCTTCCATCGGCGTCATGGCTGGAGGATCCCTCAGCTCCGCCTCCAGCCTCAGAGTCCAGAACTCCACCTCAGCCCTCCGACCCTGCGGCTCCACCACGGCTCTCAGCTCCCTCGTCTCCGTTGCCCGTCGGCCCACCAGCTCCACCGGGCTCCCTCGTCCCTCCGGCTCCGCCTTGGTCGGTCATCGTCCCGCCATCGCCTCGGGACTCCACTCCTCCGGCTTTGCCTCGTCGCTCCATCCCACCGGCTCCGTTGGGCTCCTTCCTCCCTCCGGCTCCCCCTCAATCCTCTGTCGCTCCGGCTCCGCCGCGGACCTCCGGAGCTCCGCCTCCGCCTCAGTCGCCAGAGCCTTGGGCTCCGCCTTGGCCCTCCGGATCCTCGGTGTCGCCCTGGATCTTTGGCTCTCCGTCTCCGCCTCGGGCTCCACCTGCGCCGCCGCCGTCGGTCGGGCCCCCGGGAGTCGTCAACCCTTCCTCCACCATGGCTCCTCCCTCCGTCGGCTCCACCGTGGGCTTACATCATGGCTGCGGTCTGGGTCTCTACTGGCTCCTCCTGCTCCGGGTCCCTCCTGTTTCCTCCCTGGCTCCTCCCACCTTCGTCGCCCCCTTGGACTCTGTTGACTCTGGTTTTAAATCGTGTTTGGTGTTTCCATGTTTTCTACAAAATAAAACTGGAAATTGAGTGTGTATGACATCATTGGCAGGCGACACAATGACCAGGGATGAGACACTAGTTGAAATCGCTTATTTCTCTGGATTTAAACAATCTTCTAAACATTTGGGATAATGTAAATACACAAGTCAACAAAATTTAACACTGTTCTTGTGTATTTTGAATATTTTAATAAAAAAGTACATACTGTGTTTTTAAATGGCTTGAAGGTCAATCAGGTTTAGTGAAGCATCTGCCTTTAGTAATAAAAAACATAAAAGTAAAATATGACTAGAACACTTTTTATGAAATACAATCATACATAATGCATGTGGCATACACTATTTAAATACTGATAAATTAAATATTGTTGTAAAAAAGGTTACAAAATGTTTATTTTTAGTTGCAGTATAACTGACAGTCTTTAGCTTAACTTCAGATGAGAAAGTGATTCATACAATGTCAATAACATTGTTCAGGTTTTATTTCTGGTGAAGTATGTTTCTGGTTTCTAAGCTTACAGAACAACAAAACTCCTGAAAACTACAAACTCTACACTACTAACAGATTAAACTCAGGCAAACCTAAAAACGAAGGCAGATTATGTATTTAAAACACACACATTAAAAAGAAGTCATGACATTAGTCCAGGATACAATGACAGTAATTCTCTCACAAAGATTCAAAGAGAACAAATTAATCTTAATGTGTGTTTTGAACATGTTTACAGTGGTTGTGGTTCGAACAGATGAGTAACTTTTCTAACAACTGTACACTTATCCAGCAGTCGCTCAGAAACAGTTGAACAGGTTTTGTGTTCGCTGGTCTCTATCACTCATTTGACGCCGCTGTAGATCACTGATGCGTCTTCCACAGTTTGAACATTTGATTGCCTAAAAAACAAACAAACAGGAGCTCAGTGATGTTGTAGCTTAGATTAGATGATCTGTGCTGATGAATTAGTGCTGGTTAAGTTGTTTCTCACCTCACGACAGCATCAGGCTGATGAACTCTCATACTGTCATACTGACATTCATTGTCTTCTGGTCTGTTCGACTCTTTCTTTCGGTGATATTGGACAGTTGCGTACTGGATCTCCTCAGTATCTCTGGATTCAGGAGTTTTTCCTCTGAATCTGTTGGGTTTCACACTGACATACAAAGCATCATTGACTGTATCAGCTTCAGAAAGAGGCTCATCATGAGCTGAAACTCTCCTTGACACAGAACAGAGATCACTCTGAAATACAACACAATACATAATTAAGACAAATAATGAGGGTTTTTTTTTTAAAGGTGAGGTGCAGATTTTACACAGCAGAAGGTCTCAAATTTTTCAGACAGAGCACAACATCAGATAACAACTGATTGATTGACTGATTTTCTGTAAAGTTGTGTTTGAATGATTTACCGGATTCATTGTGAGATCTTCAGTTTTAACACTCTTTCGTTTCCTCCTGTTATAATCACAGACATTAACAGCATTTCAATAACTGTATATAGAGACAATATAAATGCTGTTCTTACATGTTAATAAACGTGAGCAATTTTCTATTAGTATAACAAAAGTGAACATAAATAATCACAGCAGTTTTTTTTTTTTTTATTAAACTCACATTATAAACAGGATGATGACGGTGATGATGATAATGATGAATCCTCCTCCAGATGCTGCTGTGATCACAATCACATTCTTACCAGCACCATGATGAACTGAAAGAGGAAGATCAACATAATTAACAAACTGATGAATGATGTGAAGATGCAGGAATGTGTTAAAAGCTTCACCTGTGACAGTAACAGCGTCTGATCTCTGAGATCCATGTTGATTGTGAGCCTCACAGTAGAAGCGTCCACTCTGTAGTGCACTGAAACTCTGTCCAGATCCAACAGATGAGGATTCATCCTCCTTAAACCAGATGAAGTTCAGAGCAGGTGGGTTTGAATCACTGCTGCAGATCAGAGTCACTGAATCACCTTCTGTTATTTCACCAGAGACAGACACTAAGACATTCTTTGGAGGATCTAACAAAGACAATAAAACAACAATAAATTTGACATGACAAATGTTTAGAGGATTTAATGTCACAGTTACTGAACCATCATCAACTCACACATGACACTTAGAGTCACAGCATCAGATTCTTTCTCTCCATGTTCACTGATGGACTTGCACTTGTATTCTCCACTGTGATCAGAGCTGATCTTTGAGATGCTGTAGATTCTTCCAGATCCTACAATCGTTCCTCCTTTAAACCAGCTGATATTCGCAGGTGGGTTTGAATCACTGCTGCAGATCAGAGTCACTGAATCTCCCTCCTTTATTTTACCAGATGGACTGATGGACAGTGAGATGTTCCTGGGAGGATCTGACACAAGAAAACAAAACAAACAAAAATGTGTCACTGAATCTACTTCCACTATTTCACCAGATGGACTGATGGTGATCACGGGGTTCAGTGGAGAATCTAAAGGTTTCAGATTGAAGTATTTATCAGTGGCGGCTGGTGGAATTGTTTTAGGTAGGCCTAAAGTTGGTTATTATTGGGCAGTTTCAGCAAACATTGCAGTATGATTTAATGCTGAGCATCAGAAATGATGCTATCCGATGTATTTTTCTATGAGTGATTATAACTGGTTACTAAGCTTAGCTTTTTTAATATCATAGCTTGTCACCCACTACAGCTAACACAGCGATAAGCTTGTGTGTGAACTGATATTAGACTAATATTAACAGACCTACCGATGTGTTGGGTTTTGCTCAATATGATGTGAAGTGACAGATCAGTTGGCTTGCTACGGTTTAATATCTAAAAAAGAGACGTCTTTAGTCCTAGATGAAATCTAAAATACTTTGTGGAGGGCGCAAAATTATTCAGTAATTATAATATGACTGCGTGGTGAACCTATGAACCAAACTCATATTTAAACACGGTCTGCATGCTTTGTACACATATATATCTGTACAAGTACAAATTTGTCTGTATCATTTGTGTCCCCTTCAAAAATTGCTATTGAGACATTTTATGTTTATTGTCCCTTCCTGCTGTTAGATGAAATTTAGGTGAATATTGTTTAGTGATTGGCTGTGTGTAATGTCGGACACTATTTTTTGTAACTGCAGTATTTTATAACTAATAGTAAATTGTTGGTTACAGCTGCTGTTTTGTTCCATCACTGTCAGCAGCGTCTAGATACCTGTCCCTTTCTTTTGTTCGACGAAAGAGCAAATCCATATCCACCTTTTTCTTCAATGCGGAAGTAAGACTATGGATGAGACTTACGGTTTATTAACCGCTATACGGAAATAACAAGAAGAATAACAACGTGGAGTAAACGGTAAAACTATTTGCACTACAAACAACTGTGTTCATGATTAAGATAATAATTTAAAATAATATGGTAAGACACACCAATTTGCAATATGAAGTAGCAGAACGAGCTGTTTTGTACAACAAAAAACAGACCATAAGCCAGACCTGATGGACAAGTGACCACAGCCGCTCTCACGTGGAAAAAAGTTGCATAATTTTCTTCCCACTCTTTTCCTTCCTTTCCTGTAATGGTGTTATGAGTAAGATATGCACTTTCGTAGATTAAATATATTTTGTTTATGTTTTAACCATGGCAGAGCATCAAGATATTGTTTTAAATGTAAAGGGAATGGACTCGCTGCTTTACTTAAACCACTGTTTCTTCTTTTTGTTTTCTTTTTGAATGTGATATCTTTGTGTTTGTATTTGTATTTTGATTTTATATAACTAATAGTCAATGTGCAGTACCAAACAGGACCACATGGAGATGCTGTGACATGACTGTGTATAGATACTATACAGATTCATTCAGAATAACTAAACACAGCAGAATACAGAGATCTGAATGAGAGTCGACAGCATCAGTGAACAGTTTATCTGTCAGAGTGATGTTCATATGTACATAAACACCACTGATCCTCACAAACTCCTCCAAAACACATCAGCGAACATCCGTTATAAAACACTCGACTGTGCTAAAATGTGTTTGTCTTTACCTTGATTACAGTCGTCATCTGTCAAAACTTCACTAGCAAAACATTGCTGATAAAATATTAGGGGCAATAGTCTAATAGTTTTTTTTTTTTCAATTAGATTTGAGGACATTGATTAGATAAATTTCATGTCATATGTTGAATAGGTTTATATCATGAATCAGCTGTTGGCTAAACTGATACTCCTTTACCCAAGAGATATGTAGTCCTCAACTATAATGAGAAAAACTCAATCTGTACTCACACATGACATTGAGATGAACAGCAGGAGAGATGTAAGTGTGTCCATGTAGAGCACAGCTATATCTGCCTGCATCCTCTCTTCTGACTGACTGCAGCAGGAGTTCATTGTTTCTGTCTCTTCTCTCAGTTAATGGCTGTGAGTTTCTGTACCAGATGAATGTTGCTCTGTCAGTCAGAGTGCAGCGGCTTTTACATGTCAGACGGACTGAATCTCCCTCTGTCACTCTCTCAGGAGACTCCACCTGAAGATCTGAACACAACACACACATTATATCTAGTGCTGCTGTCATACACTCATTATTATTCAACATAATGCACAGAAGAAGAGTGAAACCTCATGAAAGTCACCTGTGACAGTAAGATTCACTCCTGGTTTACCAATCCATTTACCATCAGGTTTATCAGTGGTGAATCTGAAACAGTACATGTGTGAATCTTTCTGTGTCACATGATTCAGTCTGATGGTGCAGATCTTCTGTTTTGTCCAGATACTGAAGCCTCTGACTGTATTCAGGATCCTCAGACAGATCTGGAAACTGTTTATCTTTACCTTTATCTTGACCTTTATCTTTACCATCTTTACCATTTTTATCATCATTATCTTTATCATCTTCATCATCTTTATATTTAACATTTGTTTTGGTCCAGAACACATTCATGATCTGATATCCAGTAGGGTATGTATAAGTGCAGCTCATTATCACTGATGAGTTCTTTAGTGCACAGATGTGTGAATGACTGTAACTCACACCCCAATCAGCACTAGAAACCCCTGAAACACAGAATTTATCAGGATGAAAATGTTGTTTTATCATTTACAACAGACCATGAACACATGATGATACATTTTTACTACATGAAAACAGCAACTTTATTAAGTGTTAAATGATATGAAGTTCATCATCAGCTTTTATGAAGTGTGTTGCAGAAAAGTAGAAATAAAAGCACAGAGACACAAGAGTGAAAAAGAAACAGGAAATCAGTCATGCACTATCAAACAATGATATAAATGAAAAACTGGACTAAGAATTGATCGATTATTGATTGATTGTTTGATTGATTGATATTTGATTTATTAAATACCATATGACATTAAAGTGTGAGTTTTGTGGCCTTTAGTTCACGTCTATCAGAGTTTTTGTAATGTGAATATATCAGAGACTCACCGTGAATCATGAGCAGAAAGATCAGAGGAAGACGAGGAGCCATTCTGACCGACATCAGCATCAAATATATCTATAATACAGCATTAATCAACACTTATAATCATTTACCATACATCACCATATTCTTAACATTTCTCATGTTAGTACACATATGTTATATGAGCAATAATCATTAGTTTCATTAAGGTATGAGTGTGTTTGTCTTACCGTGTTGAAGCTCATCAGATCAACAGGAACAAAATGACTGACTGTTTTAACACATGCATTTATAGCTCTACACATGTTTGTGTGGTTAACACATCAGTGTCCCTCCCTAAACCAGAGAACAACTGGACAATTACTGGACTAAAACTAAAGAAGTTTTAAACTAAAAAAGTTTTAACTTTTGATAATATTCAGCATTTTGACACATTATAAAACAATACTTTGTCCATTGTGAAGCTGCACAATTAAGATTTAGTTGAGTACTTCAGAGTAAGAAAATCAATTATGATTTAATAGCAGGACTACACTGTAAAACAAGAAATCGCTCATATCCCCCATTAAACATCACTTTAGGTGTTCTGCTGACTTAGTTTTAAATTATATATTTACACATCAACATTTCATCATCTGATGAATGATCTCAGTGTGAATTACTTCAGTTTCGATGGAGGATGTTACAGAAATAAACACATTTCGTAGACACAGAAGTGAAACTGGACTAAAGTCAGTAATGAAAAACATGCCACACTATCAAATACACAGATAACAATTAAGACTAAAAATATTTTTTTAAAAATATGCTTTGTTATTAAAATGTGAGATTTGTGGCTTTTAGTTCATGTCTGTCAGCTCATTTGACACATAAACCTCTATCATATCTACACACTGTTTTCTGAGAAAATAGGCCAAAAGTATTCATGATCTGGTGATACACTGATGTTTGTCCAATCAGATGCTCTGATGAGTGAGAAAGTCCCTCCCCTAAACCAGACACTGACTAACAAATAACAAATTAGCAAATCATGTTCAAGACTGTGATGTAACGAAGATTTACTGGATATTTATAAAATGGACAAGAACAGTGACATCTCATCTTCCTGTTTCATCAATATAACACAGAAAACTGATCATAATCACTCATTCTGATAATAAAATTATGTCTGTAATAATTTGTTATATGAACTGACATCATCATTTCATTGTACAAGTGTGTTTGTCTTATAGAGTTGAAGCTCCTCAGATCAACAGAAACAAAATGGCTATTTCAACACATGAACTTTTAGCTTCACTGGCCACAAAGTTGAGGCTTTGAGGCTCACAACCAGAGTTAACTGTGACGGCGTGGCCCGTGAATAAGGAGCAGGGGTTATAAGTAGTAAGGAGGACGGGATTCTTTCTGTAGGCCATTGTCATTATAGAACTGATGACTTGTTTGATGATAGAAACATTTACAGACATGTGTGTCCCTAAAAGAAAACAAACAAACAATATGGCAGCACAGTGGCTTCACTTTTATGACATCATGAGCAACACAGTTCTATTTTATAGATCAGTTTTCGCCCCCTGCTGGACATCTTTGATTATTGTGTCACATGATTAAAGTCCAAAACACATCATTTGATTCAAGTGATTACGTCATTGGAATTTTGTCATTTAAATTTTCTAAATTAAAATGTGTCCTAAATCAGGAAATACAAACTCATTCAAATAATAATGTGTGAACAGATGCTACAGCAAACAGAGATTGAAGAAACCAGATGAGACGCAGAAATGGATGTGTTCAGAATTATAATACAAACATATGAAGAACTTTAAACACAGTACAGGATAAAACAACATGAAAATGAAGATGAATAACTGTGATTTACAGCTGATGCACATCAGTGTTGATGTCAGTAGCAGGAGATGGTGACCTCTGGTGGTAGTTTGAGGGTTTGTACAAACACATATGAGACGATCACAAATAAAAGAGATCATTTAAAGGGAAAGTTACAGCAAAAGACAGAATAGCTGAATAGAAGCTGATAATATTGAGCACTTTGCGATGATAAAAGGATACATTCTTCATTGTGAAGCAGGAGCTTGTATCCCACCACTGAACATCACTTCCTGTGTTTTGCATTGCTGACCTAAATTACACAGTAAATATTTACACAACAATTCACAAGCTTTTAACTTTAATTTAATTCCACTGTTCTTCACTAATGATCCCTGTCAATCATGCCTTTTTTGAGAGCCTTTTTACTGGATCCAGAACTATAGACTCATGTGTCTTATACTCTTAATATCTCTGTACGGCTCATAGCAGCTGCACGAAACATCTCTGCATCCAGGAAAACACTGTAAATAATTGTGATCATCTCACCGTAGACTCCTTCATAGCAGATCTTCTGTTCACCCTTTTAGTAATACAGAAGAAGAAATATTAATAAACAGCACATTTAAAGAGTTTATATGCATATTACATATTAGTATTACATGTCCTGATCTGCTGTGATGTTATCCTATATTCAATCACACACCTGAAAATATTCAGGACATGAAGAACTTTAAATATACTTTAAAGGGGTCATCGGATGCCCATTTTCCACAAGTTGATATGATTCTTTAGGATCTTAATGAAAAGTCTATAATATACTTTGGTTAAAAATTCTCAATAGTAGTGTAAAACAACACCCTTTTTACATTGCCAAAATCAGCTCTGCAAAAATCATCTCATTCTGGTCGAGGCTGCTTTAAATGCAAATGAGCTCTGCTCACCCCGCCCCTCTCTTCTGTCTGTGGAGTGACGAGCCTGTTTACTTTAGCCACATTTAGACATGTTTAGCCGCTAAACTTGCTAACTAGCACATTATTAGGAAAGGCGATCACAAAGATTCATAAAAAATATAACTCTTATACTCACTTCTGCTATAAGTGAAGCTGGATCACGAATGATTTGCGTGAACATAGACGGATATATGTAGATCGGGAGGCGCATTCCCTCCACAAACAAACGTAATCCACTGCATCTTCAGCGGCTCAGATGTCGGGAGTAAATGATGACCACTATGTTCATTATTACATCCAGCAACACAACACCTCAATCGCTCAATCTGAGATATTCTTGTCTAATTTACATCCCTGCTCCGGCATTGAAACAAAGGGCGGACTGTTACAGCTGATCTGAGGTAAGACACTCATGTCAGTCAACTGTTCTGGGAGCGGCCTCTGTTGGTGTGACGGCACAACGACAGGCATCTGAGAATGGTTCGATTTGAAAAAGTGGATATTATTTTGAAAGATTAATTAAAAACCACTGGAGGGATTTTTATCATTGTAGGGTAGATTTGTACATACACTGCCAACACACATTAATGTTCAAACAACATGAAAAAGTGAACTTAGCATCCGATGACCCCTTTAAGTGACTGAGCAACTACATGTTTTTACAATAATGTTGTTTAAAATATTCCCAGATTTAGTAATAAACCTAATTTTACTAAATCACACATACCTGTTACTAAAAGAACCTGCAGTTTTTAACTGTTATGCATGTGTGGTAGGGTGACCACCTGGCAGAAGGGTTGTTGGGGGACATAGATGTGATTTTGCAGGACAATGCGGGACACGTGTGAGTCTGATACGTTTTCTATTGTTATGCTATGTAAATAGTGATTACATCTGTTGTCAAATGCGCTGATCTGTGTTTCTGAGCGTGCACAAGCGAGAGAAAGCGTGTCAGTTTTATGATAGTGAAGAGAGTCCATCTGCGAGAAAGACATTTGTGCTTGTGCATTTTGATCTGCCGCGCATTAAAATAATGTGCTCTAGACATTTCTCATTAAAATGACGCCATAGAAACCACCTTAAACGAACTATAAAATAAGAAGAAAGTCGCGTCTGAAAGCTGCATCGATTTTTTTAAATGAATTAAATTTGGTTCAAATGATTGAAGAATGTGGTGTTTTTCCGTGTGACCTCGACCATTTCCGTCGGTGGTTCTAGATCACCAGATGAGATCCGCAAATCCTTTGCGCAGAAACTGTGCCACAAAAAGAATAAACAAAAAGCTTTTGTACAAATACAAAAGAACGCATGGAGATTTTCTTAATTATGATAATTAAAAACCAACAGACTGATGAAAATGGGGGACATTTTCTCAATGTGTGACGTGCGGGACAAGGGGTGAAAATGCTGTAAAGCGGGAGAGGTGGTCACCCTAATGTGTGGTAAACAAGAACACCTACTTATAACACTCAAAGGCACAATATGTAAGTTTTCACCGCTAGAGGGGGCATATTCAAATTAAACAAAGACGTTTGATGACACTGTATGGAATTGCTGAGTTGTTGAAAGTTGTCTTCATCTATTGAATGTGTTGACATTGTTCAAAAAAAGTCCTCACAGCCGATTCAATCTGATGGAACTCGGGCAGAAATCATCTTCATGGATGAGCTAATGTATTAAAGACTTATTAAGGTCACTGTAGTATGAATCAGGGTGGAGCTGAAAGTTGTGGACATTTGGGATAATGTAAGTACATAAGAAAATATAACACTGTTCTTGTGTATTTTGAATATTTTAATTAAAAAAAAGTACATATTTTGTTTTTAAATGGCTTGAAGGTCAGTCAGGTTTAGTGAAGCATCTGCCCTAGTAATAAAAACATACAAAGTAAAATATGAAAAGAACACTTTTTATAAATTACAAAAATACATGTGAATTTTTATAAGTTGTACAGATTTTCACTGTTGTTAGCTTGTCAAAACATACACTATTTAAATTGTGATAAATTAAATATTGTTGTAAAAAAGTTACAAACTGTTTATTTTTAGTTGCAGTATAACTGACAGTCTTTAGTTTAACTTCAGATGAGAAAGTGATTTATAAGATGTCAGTAACATTGTTCAGGTTTTATTTCTCGTAAAGTATGTTTCTGGTTTCTAAGCTTACAGAACAACAACAATACTGAAAACAACATACTCTACATTAAACTCAGGCAAACCTAAAACAAATATTAAAAAAAGAAAGATGTGACATTAGTCCAGGATACAATGACAGTAATTCTCTCACAAAGGTTCAAAGAAAACAAATGAATCTTATTGTGTGTGTTGAACATGTTTACAGTGGTTGTGGTTTGAACAGATGAGTGAATTTTTAACAACTGTACACTTATCCAGCAGTCGCTCAGAAACAGTTAAACACAGGCTTTGTGTTCGCTGGTCTCTATCACTCATTTGACGCTGCTGTAGATCACAGATGCGTCTTCCACAGTTTGAACATTTGATTGCCTAAAAAACAAACAAACAGGAGCTCAGTGATGTTGTAGCTCAGATTAGATGATCTGTGCTGATGAATTAGTGCTGGTTAAGTTGTTTCTCACCTCACAGCAGCATCAGGCTGATGAACTCTTATATTGTCATACTGACATTCATTGTCTTCAGATCTGTTCGTCTCTTTCTTTCGATGATATTGGACAGTTGCGTACTGGATCTCCTCAGTATCTCTAGATTCAGCAGTTTTTCCTCTGAATCTGTTGGGTTTCACATTGGCATACAAAGCATCATTGACTGTATCAG
>VONZ01004125.1:0-12730 GCA_012976165.1 Labeo catla | reverse complement strand
CAGAAAACGCTAGTTCATGAAGTTTCATGAAAAAAGCTCACCACATTAAAAATGTTTCACATGCATGAAAGAAATGTTATTTACAATGCAGAAAGACACTTCTTGATATGTTAGGAGTTTTATGGAAATCATATTTAGTTAGAGCCTCAGTTCAAAAAACGCTTAGTTACAGCTTTCTAGCATCGCCAATAGTGTTTTTAAGCATCTCAGCTCATGAAACCAAGGCATTGCTTGGAAACGCTCAAAACGTCTTTTCTCAGTCAGAAAACGAAAGTTCATGAAGTTTCATAAAAAAAGCTCACCCACATTAAAAATGTTTCACATACATGAAAGCAATGTTATTTACAATGCTGAAAGAAACTTCTTGATGTGTTAGAAGTTTTTTGCATATGAAATTTAGTTAGAGCCTCAGTTCATAAAACGCTTAGTTCGAGCCATCTAGGAACGCCAATACTGATTTTAGGCAACTCAGCTCATGAAACCAAGGCATGCTTGGAAACGCTCTAAAACGTCTTTTCTCAGTCAGAAAACGAAAGTTCATGAAGTTTCATGAAAAAAGCTCACCCACATTAAAAATGTTTCACATGCATGAAAGAAATGCTATTTATAATGCAGAAAGACACTTCTTGATATGTTAGGAGTTTCATGGAAATCATATTTAGTTAAAGCCTCAGTTCAAAAAACGCTTAGTTAGAGCTTTCTAGGATCGCCAATAGTGTTTTTAAGCATCTCAGCTCATGAAACCAAGGCATGCTTAGAAACGCTCTAAAACGTCTTTTCTCAGTCAGAAATCGAAAGTTCATGAAGTTTCATGAAAAAAGCTCACCCACATTAAAAATGTTTCACATACATGAAAGCAATGTTATTTACAATGCTGAAAAACTTCTTGATGTGTTAAGAAGTTTTTGCATATGAAATTTAGTTAAAACCTCCAGTTCATAAACAGCAGTTAAGAGCCTTCTAGGAACGCCAATACTGAGTTGCAGAGCAACTCGGCTCATGTGAAAGCAAGGCATTGCTTGAAGCAACTCTAAAACAATCTTTTCTCAGTCAGAGAAAAACCTTTAGTTCTGTTGTGAAGTTTTCAACTGAAAAAGCTCACCATTAAAATGTTTCGCATGCATGAAAGTAATTATTTATAATGCAGAAGGAACGCTTCTTGATATATTCGGTTTATGGAAGTCATGTTTAGAGCCTCAGTTCAAAAACAGCTAGTTACAGCTTTCCTAGGATCATATTAGTGTTTTTAAGCATCTCAGCTCATGAAACCAAGGCATGCTTGGAAACGCTCTAAAACGTCTTTTCTCAGTCAGAAAACGATAGTTCATGAAGTTTCATGAAAAAAGCTCACCCACATTAAAAATGTTTCACATACATGACAGCAATGTTATTTACAATGCAGAAAGACACTTCTTGATGTGTTAGAAATTTTTTGCATATGAAATTTAGTTAGAGCCTCAGTTGATAAAACGCTTAGTTAGAACCTTCTAGGAACGCCAATACTGATTTTAGGCAACTCAGCTCATGAAACCAAGGCATGCTTGGAAACGCTCTAAAACGTCTTTTCTCAGTCAGAAAACGCTAGTTCATGACGTTTCATGAAAAACGCTCACCCACATTAAAAATGTTTCACATACATGAAAGCAATGTTATTTACAATGCTGAAAAAAACTTCTTGATGTGTTAGGAGTTTTATGGAAATCATATTTAGTTAGAGCCTCAGTTCAAAAAACGCTTAGTTACAGCTTTCTAGGATCGCCAATAGTGTTTTTAAGCATCTCAGCTTATGAAACCAAGGCATGCTTGGAAACGCTCTAAAACGTCTTTTCTCAGTCAGAAAACGAAAGTTCATGAAGTTTCATGAAAAAAGCTCACCACATTAAAAATGTTTCACATGCATAAAAGAAATGTTATTTACAATGCAGAAAGACACTTCTTGATATGTTAGGAGTTTTATGGAAATCATATTTAGTTAGAGCCTCAGTTCAAACAACGCTTAGTTACAGCTTTCTAGCATCGCCAATAGTGTTTTTAAGCATCTCAGCTCATGAAACCGAGGCATGCTTGGAAACGCTCTAAAACGTCTTTTCTCAGTCAGAAAACGCTAGTTCATGAAGTTTCATGAAAAAAGCTCACCCACATTAAAAATGTTTCACATACATGAAAGCAATGTTATTTACAATGCTGTAAGAAACTTCTTGATGTGCTAGAAGTTTTTTGCATATGAAATTTAGTTAGAGCCTCAGTTCATAAAACGCTTAGTTAGAGCCTTCTAGGAACGCCAATACTGATTTTAGGCAACTCAGCTCATGAAACCGAGGCATGCTTGGAAACGCTCTAAAACGTCTTTCCTCAGTCAGAAAACGCTAGTTCATGAAGTTTCATGAAAAAAGCTCACCCACATTAAAAATGTTTCACATGCATGAAAGAAATGCTATTTACAATGCAGAAAGACACTTCTTGATATGTTAGGAGTTTTATGGAAATCATATTTCGTTAGAGCCTCAGTTCAAAAAACGCTTAGTTACAGCTTTCTAGGATCGCCAATAGTGTTTTTAAGCATCTCAGCTCATGAAACCAAGGCATGCTTGGAAACGCTCTAAAACGTCTTTTCTCAGTCAGAAAACGAAAGTTCGTGAAGTTTCATGAAAAAAGCTCACCCACATTAAAAATGTTTCACATACATGAAAGCAATGTTATTTACAATGCTGAAAAAAACTTCTTGATGTGTTAGGAGTTTTATGGAAATCATATTTAGTAAGAGCCTCAGTTCAAAAAACGCTTAGTTACAGCTTTCTAGGATCGCCAATAGTGTTTTTAAGCATCTCAGCTCATGAAACCAAGGCATTCTTGGAAACGCTCTAAAACGTCTTTTCTCAGTCAGAAAACGCCATTTAATGCAGTTTCATGAATCAAGCTGAACCATATTAAAAATGTTTCACATACATGAAGAAATGTTATTTACAATGCAGAAAGACACTTCTTGATATGTTAGGAGTTTACTAAAATCATATTTAGTTTGAACCTCAGTTCAAAAACGCTTAGTTAGAGCTTTCTAGGATCGCCAATAGTGTTTTACAAGACATCTCAGCTCATGAAACCAAGATATTCGATGGAAACGCTCTAAAACGTCTTTTCTCAGTCAGAAAACGAAAGTTCATGAAGTTTCATAAAAAAGCTCACCCACATTAAAAATGTTTCACATACATGAAGACAATGTTGTTTTACAGTCTGAAGAAACTTCTTGATAATGTTGAAGTTTTTGCATATGAAATTTTAGTTAGAGCCTCAGTTCATAAAACGCTTAGTTAGAATAAATGTCTAGGAACGCCAATACTGATTTTAGGCAACTCAGCTCATGAAACCAAGGCATGCTTGGAAACGCTCTAAAACGTCTTTTCTCAGTCAGAAAACGAAAGTTCATGAAGTTTCATGAAAAAAGCTCACCCACATTAAAAATGTTTCACATGCATGAAAGAAATGCTATTTATAATGCAGAAAGACACTTCTTGATATGTTAGGAGTTTTATGGAAATCATATTTAGTTAGAGCCTCAGTTCAAAAAACGCTTAGTTAGAGCTTTCTAGGATCGCCAATAGTGTTTTTAAGCATCTCAGCTCATGAAACCGAGGCATGCTTGGAAACGCTCTAAAACGTCTTTTCTCAGTCAGAAAACGCTAGTTCATGAAGTTTCATGAAAAAAGCTCACCCACATTAAAAATGTTTCACATACATGAAAGCAATGTTATTTACAATGCTGTAAGAAACTTCTTGATGTGCTAGAAGTTTTTTGCATATGAAATTTAGTTAGAGCCTCAGTTCATAAAACGCTTAGTTAGAGCCTTCTAGGAACGCCAATACTGATTTTAGGCCACTCAGCTCATGAAAGCAAGGCATGCTTGGAAACGCTCTAAAACGTCTTTTCTCAGTCAGAAAACGCTAGTTCATGAAGTTTCATGAAAAAAGCTCACCCACATTAAAAATGTTTCACATGCATGAAAGAAATGTTATTTACAATGCAGAAAGACACTTCTTGATATGTTAGGAGTTTTATGGAAATTCTATTTAGTTAGAGCCTCAGTTCATAAAACGCTTAGTTAGAGCTTTCTAGGATCGCCAATAGTGTTTTTAAGCATCTCAGCAAATGAAAACAAGGCATGATTGGAAACGCTCTAAAACGTCTTTTCTCAGTCAGAAAACGAAAGTTCATGAAGTTTCATGAAAAAGCTCACCCACATTAAAAATGTTTCACATACATGAAAGCAATGTTATTTACAATGCTGAAAGAAACTTCTTGATGTGTTAGAAGTTTTTTGCATATGAAATTTAGTTAGAGCCTCAGTTCATAAAACGCTTAGTTAGAGCATTCTAGGAACGCCAATACTGATTTTAGGCAACTCAGCTCATGAAACTAAGGCATGCTTGGAAACGTCTTTTCTCAGTCAAGAAACGAAGTTCATAGAAGTTTCATGAAAAAACTCCCCACATTAAAATGTTTCACATACATGAAAGCAATGTTATTTACAATGCTGAGAGAAACTTCTTGATGTGATGGGAGTTTTATAAATCATATTTAGTTAGAGCCTCAGTTCAAAGAAGCAGCAGGTTGCAGCTTTCTAGGATCATATAGTGTTTTTAAGCATGTCAGCTCATGAAACCAAGGCATGTTTGAAAATGCTCTAAAACGTCTTTTCTCAGTCAGAAAACGATAGTTCATGAAGTTTCATGAAAAAAGCTCACCCACATTAAAAATGTTTCACATACATGAAAGAAATGTTATTTACAATGCTGAAAGAAACTTCTTGATATGTTAGGAGTTTTATGGAAATCATATTTAGTTAGAGCCTCAGTTCAAAAAACGCTTAGTTAGAGCTTTCTAGGATCGCCAATAGTGTTTTAAGACATCTCAGCTCATGAAACCAAGGCATGCTTGGAAACGCTCTAAAACGTCTTTTCTCAGTCAGAAAACGAAAGTTCATGAAGTTTCATGAAAAAAGCTCACCCACATTAAAAATGTTTCACATACATGAAAGCAATGTTATTTACAATGCTGAAAGAAACTTCTTGATGTGTTAGAAGTTTTTGCATATGAAATTTAGTTAGAGCCTCAGTTCATAAAACGCTTAGTTAGAGCCATCTAGGAACGCCAATACTGATTTTAGGCAACTCACCTCATGAAACCAAGGCATGCTTGGAAACGCTCTAAAACGTCTTTTCTCAGTCAGAAAACGAAAGTTCATGAAGTTTCATGAAAAAAGCTCACCCACATTAAAAATGTTTCACATGCATGAAAGAAATGTTATTTACAATGCAGAAAGACACTTCTTGATCTGTTAGGAGTTTCATGGAAATCATATTTAGTTAAAGCCTCAGTTCAAAAAACGCTTAGTTAGAGCTTTCTAGGATCGCCAATAGTGTTTTTAAGCATCTCTAGCTCTCATGAAACCAAGGCATGCTTTGGAAACTTCTAAAACGCTCTTTCTCAGCTCTCTCAGAAAACGAAAAGTTCATGAAGTTTCGCTGAAAAAGTTTCACCCATTACTAAAAATGTTTCACATGCATGAAAGAAATGTTATTTATAATGCAGAAAGACAATTCTTGATGTGTTAGAAGTTCATTGGATATGAAATTTAGTTAGAGCCTCAGTTCATAAAAACGCTTAGTTAGGGCCTGCTTGGATTGCCAAAATGTTTTTAGGCATCTCAGCTCATGAAACCAAGGCATGCTTGGAAACGCTCTAAAACGTCTTCTCTCAGTCAGAAAACGCCAGTTCATGCAGTTTCATGAATAAAGCTAACCCACATCAAAAATCTTTCACATGCATGAAAGAAAAGTTATTTACAATGCAGAAAGACACTTCTTGATGTGTTAGAAGTTCATTGCATATGAAATTTAGTTAGAGCCTCAGTTCATAAAACGCTTAGTTAGAACCTTCTAGGATCGCCAATCCTGATTTTAGGCAACTCAGCTCATGAAACCAAGGCATGCTTGGAAACGCTCTAAAACGTCTTTTCTCAGTCAGAAAACGAAAGTTCATGAAGTTTCATGAAAAGAGCTCACCACATTAAAAATGTTTCACATGCATGAAAGAAATGTTATTTACAATGCAGAAAGACACTTCTTGATATGTTAGGAGTTTTATGGAAATCATATTTAGTTAGAGCCTCAGTTCAAAAAACGCTTAGTTACAGCTTTCTAGCATCGCTAATAGTGTTTTTAAGCATCTCAGCTCATGAAACCAAGGCATGCTTGGAAACGCTCTAAAACGTCTTTTCTCAGTCAGAAAACGAAAGTTCATGAAGTTTCATAAAAAAAGCTCACCCACATTAAAAATGTTTCACATACATGACAGCAATGTTATTTACAATGCTGAAAGAAACTTCTTGATGTGTTAGAAGTTTTTTGCATATGAAATTTAGTTAGAGCCTCAGTTCATAAAAAGCTTAGTTAGAGCCATCTAGGAACGCCAATACTGATTTTAGGCAACTCAGCTCATGAAACCAAGGCATGCTTGGAAACGCTCTAAAACGTCTTTTCTCGGTCAGAAAACGCTAGTTCATGAAGTTTCATGAAAAAAGCTCACCCACATTAAAAATGTTTCACATGCATGAAAGAAATGCAATTTACAATGCAGAAAGACACTTCTTGATATGTTAGGAGTTTTATGGAAATCATATTTAGTTAGAGCCTCAGTTCAAAAAACGCTTAGTTACAGCTTTCTAGGATCGCCAATAGTGTTTTAAAACATCTCAGCTCATGAAACCAAGGAATTCTTGGAAACGCTCTAAAACGTCTTTTCTCAGTCAGAAAACGAAAGTTCATGAAGTTTCATGAAAAAAGCTCACCCACATTAAAAATGTTTCACATACATGAAAGCAATGTTATTTACAATGCAGAAAGAAACTTCTTGATGTGTTGGGAGTTTTATGGAAATCATATTTAGTTAGAGCCTCAGTTCAAAAAACGCTTAGTTACAGCTTTCTAGGATCGCCAATAGTGTTTTAAGACATCTCAGCTCATGAAACCAAGGTATTCGTGGAAACGCTCTAAAACGTCTTTTCTCAGTCAGAAAACGCTAGTTCATGAAGTTTCATGAAAAAAGCTCACCCACATTAAAAATGTTTCACATACATGATAGCAATGTTATTTACAATGCAGAAAGACACTTCTTGATGTGTTAGAAGTTTTTTGCATATGAAATTTAGTTAGAGCCTCAGTTCATAAAACGCTTAGTTAGAGCCATCTAGGAACGCCAATACTGATTTTAGGCTACTCAGCTCATGAAACCAAGGCATGCTTGGAAACGCTCTAAAACGTCTTTTCTCAGTCAGAAAACGCTAGTTCATGAAGTTTCATGAAAAAAGCTCACCCACATTAAAAATGTTTCACATGCATGAAAGAAATATTATTTACAATGCAGAAAGACACTTCTTGATATGTTAGGAGTTTTATGGAAATCATATTTAGTTAGAGCCTCAGTTCAAAAAACGCTTAGTTAGAGCTTTCTAGGATCGCTAATAGTGTTTTTAAGCATCTCAGCTCATGAAACCAAGGCATGCTTGGAAACGCTCTAAAACGTCTTTTCTCAGTCAGAAAACGCTAGTTCATGCAGTTTCGTGAAAAAAGCTGAGCCATATTACAAATATTTCACATGCATGAAAGGAATGTTATTTACAATGCAGAAAGACAATTCTTGGTGTGTTAGAAGTTTATTGTATATGACATTTAGTTAGAGCCTCAGTTCATAAAACGCTCAGTCTGGGCCTTCTAGGAACGCCAATAATGTTTTTAGGCATCTCAGCTCATGAAACCAAGGCATGCTTGGAAACGCTCTAAAACGTCTTTTCTCAGTCAGAAAAGGCTAGTTCATGCAGTTTTATGAAAAAAGCTGACCCACATTAAAAATGTTTTACATGCATGAAAGAAATGTTATTTATAATGCAGAAAGACACTGCTTGATGTGTTAGACGTTTTATGCATATCATATTTAGTTAGAGCCTCAGTTCATAAAACGCTTAGTTAGAGCCTTCTAGGAACGCCAATACTGATTTTAGGCAACTCAGCTCATGAAACCAAGGCATGCTTTGAAACGCTCTAAAACGTCTTTTCTCAGTCAGAAAACGCTAGTTCATGAAGTTTCATGAAAAAAGCTCACCCACATTAAAAATGTTTCACATGCATGAAAGAAATGTTATTTACAATGCAGAAAGACAATTCTTGATGTGTTAGAAGTTTTTTGCATATGAAATTTAGTTAGAGCCTCAGTTCATAAAACGCTTAGTTAGAGACTTCTAGGAACGCCAATACTGATTTTAGGCAACTCAGCTCATGAAACCAAGGCATGCTTGGAAACGCTCTAAAACGTCTTTTCTCAGTCAGAAAACGCTAGTTCATGAAGTTTCATGAAAAAAGCTAACCCACATTAAAAATGTTTCACATGCATGAAAGAAATGTTATTTACAATGCAGAAAGACACTTCTTGATATGTTAGAAGTTTTATGGAAATCATATTTAGTTAGAGCCTCAGTTCAAAAAACGCTTAGTTAGATCTTTCTAGGATCGCCAATAGTGTTTTAGGACATCTCAGCTCATGAAACCAAGGTATTCGTGGAAACGCTCTGAAACGTCTTTTCTCAGTCAGAAAAGGCTAGTTCATGAAGTTTCATGAAAAAAGCTCACCCACATTAAAAATGTTTCACATACATGACAGCAATGTTATTTACAATGCAGAAAGACACTTCTTGATGTGTTAGAAGTTTTTTGCATATGAAATTTAGTTAGAGCCTCAGTTTATAAAACGCTTAGTTAGAGCCTTCTAGGAACGCCAATACTGATTTTAGGTAACTCAGCTCATGAAACCAAGGCATGCTTGGAAACGCTCTAAAACGTCTTTTCTCAGTCAGAAAACGGTAGTTCAGAAGTTTCATAAAAAAAGCTAACCCACATTAAAAATGTTTCACATGCATGAAAAAAATGTTATTTACAATGCAGAAAGACACTTCTTGATATGTTAGAAGTTTTATGGAAATCATATTTAGTTAGAGCCTCAGTTCAAAAAACGCTTAGTTAGATCTTTCTAGGATCGCCAATAGTGTTTTAAGACATCTCAGCTCATGAAACCAAGGTATTCGTGGAAACGCTCTAAAACGTCTTTTCTCAGTCAGAAAACGCTAGTTCATGAAGTTTCATGAAAAAAGCTCACCCACATTAAAAATGTTTCACATACATGAAAGCAATGTTATTTACAAAGCTGAAAGAAACTTCTTGATGTGTTAGAAGTTTTTTGCATATGAAATTTAGTTAGAGCCTCAGTTCATAAAACGCTCAGTCTGGGCATTCTAGGAACGCCAATACTGATTTTAGGTAACTCAGCTCTTGAAACCAAGGCATGCTTGGAAACGCTCTAAAACGTCTTTTCTCAGTCAGAAAACGACAGTTCATAAAGTTTCATGAATAAAGCTGACCCATATTAAAAATGTTTCACATGCATGAAAGGAATGTTATTTACAATGCAGAAAGACACTTCTTGATGTGTTAGAAGTTTTTTGCATATGAAATTTAGTTAGAGCCTCAGTTCATAAAACGCTTAGTTAGAGCCTTCTAGGATCGCCAATAGTGTTTTTAAGCATCTCAGCTCATGAAACCAACGCATGCTTGGAAACGCTCTAAAACGTCTTTTCTCAGTCAGAAAACGCTAGTTCATGAAGTTTCATGAAAAAAGCTCACCCACATTAAAAATGTTTCACATACATGAAAGAAATGTTATTTACAATGCAGAAAGACACTTCTTGATGTGTTAGAAGTTTTTTGCATATGAAATTTAGTTAGAGCCTCAGTTCATAAAACGCTTAGTTAGAGACTTCTAAGAACGCCAATACTGATTTTAGGCAACTCAGCTCATGAAACCAAGGCATGCTTGGAAACGCTCTAAAACGTCTTTTCTCAGTCAGAAAACGCTAGTTCATGAAGTTTCATGAAAAAATCTCACCCACATTAAAAATGTTTCACATGCATGAAAGAAATGTTATTTACAATGCCGAAAGACACTTCTTGATATGTTAGGAGTTTTATGGAAATCATATTTAGTTAGAGCCTCAGTTCAAAAAACGCTTAGTTAGATCTTTCTAGGATCGCCAATAGTGTTTTAAGACATCTCAGCTCATGAAACCAAGGTATTCGTGGAAACGCTCTGAAACGTCTTTTCTCAGTCAGAAAACGCTAGTTCATTAAGTTTCATGAAAAAAGCTCACCCACATTAAAAATGTTTCACATACATGACAGCAATGTTATTTACAATGCAGAAAGACACTTCTTGATGTGTTAGAAGTTTTTTGCATATGAAATTTAGTTAGAGCCTCAGTTTATAAAACGCTTAGTTAGAGCCTCTAGGAACGCTACTACTGATTTTAGGCAACTCAGCTCATGAAACCAAGGTACGTTTAAACGTTTTAAAACCGCCTTCCTTTCAGTCAGAAAACGCTTAAGTTCATGAAGTTTCATGAAAAGCTCACCCATTAAAAATGTTTTACATGCATGAAAGAAATGTTATTTACAATGCAGAAAGACACTTCTTGATGTGTTAGAAGTTTTTTGCATATGAAATTTAGTTAGAGCCACAATGCATAAAACGCTTAGTTAGGGCCTTCTAGGATCGCCAAAAATGTTTTTAGGCAACTCAGCTCATGAAACCAAGGCATGCTTGGAAACGCTCTAAAACGTCTTTTCTCAGTCAGAAAACGCTAGTTCATGAAGTTTCAAGAATAAAGCTGACCAACATTAAAAATGTTTCACATGCATGAAAGAAATGTTATTTACAATGCACAAAGACACTTCTTGATGTGTTAGAAGTTTTTTGCATATGAAATTTAGTAAGAGCCTCAGTTCATAAAACGCTTAGTTAGAGCTTTCTAGGATCGCCAATAGTGTTTTTAAGCATCTCAGCTCATGAAACCAACGCATGCTTAGAAACGCTCTAAAGCGTCTTTTCTCAGTCAGAAAACGCTAGTTCATGAAGTTTCATGAAAAAAGCTCACCCACATTAAAAATGTTTCACATGCATGAAAGCAATGTTATTTACAATGTAGAAAGACACTTCTTGATATGTTAGGAGTTTTATGGAAATCGTATTTAGTTAGAGCCTCAGTTCATAAAACGCTTAGTTAGAGCTTTCTAGGATCGCCAATAGTGTTTTTAGGCAACTCAGCTCATAAAACCAAGGCATGCCTGGAAACGCTCTAAAACGTCTTTTCTCAGTGAGAAAACGAAAGTTCATGGTTTCATGAAAAAAGCTGAGCCATATTAAAAATGTTTCACATGCATGAAAGGAATGTTATTTACAATGCAGAAAGACACTTCTTGATGAGTTAGAAGTTTAAAGTACATCAAATTTAGTTAGAGCCTCAGTTCATAAAACGCTTAGTTAGAGACTTCTAGGAACGCCAATAGTGATTTTAGGCATCTTAGGTCATGTAACCGTGGCATGCTTTGGAAACGCCTAAAACGCTCTTCAGTCAGAAAACGCTTAGTTCATGAATTTTCATGAAAAAAGCTCACCCACATTAAAAATGTTTCACATGCATGAAAGAAATGTTATTTTACAATGCAGAAAGACACTTCTTGATATTTTAGGAGTTTTATGGAAATCATATTTAGTTAGAGCCTCAGTTCAAAAAACGCTTAGTTAGAGCTTTCTAGGATCGCCAATAGTGTTTTAAGACATCTCAGCTCATGAAACCAAGGTATTCGTGGAAACGCTCTAAAACGTCTTTTCTCAGTCAGAAAACGCTAGTTCATGAAGTTTTTTGAAAAAAGCTCACCCACATTAAAAATGTTTCACATACATGACAGCAATGTTATTTACAATGCTGAAAGAAACTTCTTGATGTGTTAGAAGTTTTTTGCATATCATATTTAGTTAGAGCCTCAGTTCAAAAAACGCTTGTTAGAGCCTTCTAGGATCGCCAATACTGATTTCAGGAATCCTAGGTCATGAAACCAAGGCATGCTTGGAAATGCTCAAAAAAAGTCTTTTCTCAGTCAAAAAACGCCAGTTCATGAAGTTTCATGAAAAAAAGCTGACCCACATTATAAATGTTTTACATGTATGAAAGAAATATTATTTATAATGCAGAAAGACACTTCATGATGTGTTAGAAGTTCATTGCATATGAAATTTAGTTAGAGTCTCAGTTCAAAAAACGCTTTAGTTAGAGCTTTAGGATCGGCCAATAGTAGTTTTAAGACATCTCATACCATAAAAACTAAGGTATTCTCGTGGAAACGCTCTTAAACGTCTTTTCTCAGTCAGAAAACGCTAGTTCATGAAGTTTCATGAAAAAAGCTCACCCACATTAAAAATGTTTCACATATATGACAGCAATGTTATTTACAATGCAGAAAGACACTTCTTGATGTGTTAGAAATTTTATTCATATCAAATTTAGTTAGAGCCTCAGTTCATAAAACGCTTAGTTAGAGCCATCTAGGAACGCCAATACTGATTTTAGGCAACTCAGCTCATGAAACCAAGGCATGCTTGGAAACGCTCTAAAACGTCTTTTCTCAGTCAGAAAACGCTAGTTCATGAAGTTTCAAGAAAAAAGCTGACCAGCATTAAAAATGTTTCACATGCATGAAAGAAATGTTATTTACAATGCAGAAAGACACTTCTTGATGTGTTAGAAGATTTTTGCATATGAAATTTAGTTAGAGCCTCAGTTCATAAAACGCT